>DWJN01007208.1:0-10141 GCA_018248895.1 Carystus phorcus | reverse complement strand
CCACTTACGGTCACCCCTCCAAGTACCGACCGCGCCCGCAGTTGCTTAACTCCGTCGATCGCTTAGGATCGATGCGAGCTGCTGTACTATAAGCGCTTCTTTATTATTATAGCAGCATATTATTGGTCGTACGAGCTTAAGTCATGCGGTGAACCTTTAATACAGAAGCGAAATACCGGTCTTTAAAGGGGATCCCAAAGCCGCTTTGCGGCTGAAATAGGTGTCGAAACTAACGCCTATAAGGAAAATAAGGGTCTCAACCATTCATCATTTGCGCATGAAAAAATACTTTACATTTCCTAGTCAAGGAAGCGTATGAGGGTTACCTTTCGAGGTACCGTGAAATTGCCGGTTAAAGCAACTTTTAGAGGTAAATAAAACCGATACTGTTGAGTTGCCAGACAGAGGGTTAGGTAAGTGCCTTTATAATACCCTTGGGGATTTTTAAATAAAAACCCATTTAGATGAAATGGGATTAACTAAGATTTTTACGGACAGAATTGGGATTGGGACTTTTTTCAGACGTGTCGAAAACCCCAAGCGTCCAGCCCTAAAGGTTTAATGTAAAATACTTTGAAAACCATGTACCTATTACAAATTCGTTTCATATTTTACACCGTAGTGCCTTTTACGTTTGATGTTTTACTGACACTAAGGATAATAATCTTAATATATATATCTAAAGTACGTGTCAGGGTGTTTGTCCACGATGGACTCCTAAACTACTTAACTGATTTTAATCAAATTTTGCACACCGTGTACAGTTTGATCCAACTTGAAAGATAGGATAGCTTACATCTCAATTTATTTTATTGCATATTATTTGTCTAATATCTCACAAAAAATTAGTTTCATAAGATTCTAACAGATGGCGGTGTAAAATAATTAATAGCCAAAATGAATAATTTCAAATCATTTGTTTAATATCTTACAACGAATTAATTCTATAAGATTTTAACAGATGGCGGAGTAAGTCTGCTATATTGAGTATATAGCACAGCAACGCGTGGCCGGGGTTTGTTAGGTTATATTGTTGCAGAACGTCTGCTGGGTCAACTAGTAATATATAGTTTTTACGCGAAGATCAATCACCAAGAACTGATTCTGTCACCTATTCCGACATCTAGGTCATGTAAAGTGAATACGAATTTATAAAAATAATTTAATTAATTCGCTCAACAAACTTAATAATTTATATAAACTCATCACCTTTATGTAGATAGCTATTATTTTTTTCCTCTTACACGCTCCTTAATTCATAGATTATGAACAGTTTCGTGGATTCGTGCGATAAATTATCTCTCGCCTGGAGCCATAACCTGCCGCCTTTATCTCGTGTAATGGAATATTAGATGTTATCTTAATTGGGTAACTGTTGATAGTCCCTTTCTATTCATTAATTACTTAATTTATTTGAATAACAACCATCATTGTTGAATGATTATGATAAAACTTTCGTAATTTACATCGTTGGAGGGATGAATATTTGACAACTTGTTTACTAATAATGAATAAACACTTAGACACTCATAGCAACGCACTAGAATTTCCTGGTATGGACAACCCGAATATGTTCATAACTTTAAAATGTAATTGAAGAAATTCGTCACTAATAAATACTATTACTCAGTTCGTAAATTTATAACTGACATCATAAACGGTTTGGACGCAAAGCACTTTTTACAATCATAAGACCTGTAATAACTGTACTCACGAATAAAGTTATTTGTATTAAGAATCAAGATGTTAGGAATTTATGTCACACAAACGGCTGATCTGACCAGGAACCAAACCTTTATTTTATAAGCAGCCAACTAGGCTACAGTATTCTCGTATCAAATTTTGTTAGATATGTGTTAATGCTTGACTACAGTTCAACCTGATGGAAAGTGGGGATGTAGACTTGGGTGGTAAAGCGACTGATGGAAGGCAGTGATATACACTTGGGTGATAAAGTGACGTTTTTACTAGGTACTAAGCATTATTTATACATAATTGAATGTTACTGTTTATATTTACTCTAGGTATATGTGTAAAGTTATTGAACTTCTCCTAAGCGATTGGACCGATTTTGATAATAATTTTTTTTAAATATTTAAATAGCCAGCACCACTGAGCTATTCCGCAGAACAAAAAACAAGGAGGACAGAAAGAAGCTGATAGCCAACGTTCACTAGTTGGAGAGGCGTTTTAAGAAGAGGAGGAAATATTTAAATGGATTTGAGAATGGTTTAGATTCACAATTGCCACAGATATAAAATGTTATTTTTGTACAATACATTTTTACTTCGAGAAACGATTGAAAGGAGATAAAACAGTGCAGCGGAAGTAAGTATGAGCGCAAACGATAATACAAGACTTTATCATTCAACTATTCACTGAAATCCGTAATTTATTAAACATATCAGAAAACGAGGCTAGGCGGCGCCACTATCTGCTTTTATTATACAATTCTATCTGAGCGCGGTATCCGTACTTTATTTTAAAATGAAAACGCATTGTTTCCAGAACGCTTGTGGGTTCTTGCCAAATAACGTCGCTGACAGATATGAGATATATGAGAGTACCTACAACCGTTTATTCCAAAAGCCATCCTAAGTTCTTTACTCTGGAATCGCAAAAATTTAAATGAGGAAGCTTCGCTGTAATGGTAACGGTCTTCTTGCGTAACAAATGTGTAAAGTTTGTGGGTAATGCAGAAATTTTCTTGTTTGTGTGCATAAGCGATTATTTTTAATAATGTCCGCTATATGTTCACTTCGCTTATGGCTTTTGGGTTACGTAAATTGTTATTAATAGTCAAAGTTATGTCACAACAAAGTTAGATCTCTGGATGGATAGGTTCGTGTACTTTTTCATAATTGGACATCTAGAAAATTTTCTTTCGAATTTCGAATAGAAATAATAATAAATTAGATGACATTTATTTATTTATTTTATATGCTGCTTTAACAAAGCCAAATATATCTTTACTAATAATATAAAGTTGAAAAGTTTGTTTATTTGTTTTTTTGGACGCTCCAATCTCAGGAACTATTGAATCGATTTGAAAATTCTTTCAGTGTATAGGCCGTTTATATACGAAGGCTATAGGCTATATAACATCACGATAAGGCGAATAGGAAAGGATTAACAATAAATAATATTGCGAAAAAGGCAAAATTTAGAACTTTCTTTGCGAGCGCTGAGTAAACCGTGAAATTTACTCAAAAACCATGTATTACGATATTGTTCCCCTCTAAAAGTCCCAGTTAAAGTCCATAACAGCATATGTCTAACTTTTAAGGTTAAACTACTAAACCATTTTTATGTTTATCAAAATATTTCTAAAATAATAATTTATATGACAAAACTACGTTGGCTGGGTTCAGCTAGTATGTATTTATGTTTATGTCTGCTCGGCGCATAGATGCCTACACAAGCTTATAAAAACAATACAATTACAAGTTTTCCTCACTTCTCTATGTTAACTTCAACCATGTTAAATCTCACACCTGCGAGCGTTCAATATTCTTAAAGGATACAATAGTTTTCTCTTAACGTATTTATTTAAAGCTACCGATATTATTATATCGCTTTGAAATCGACAAGAACTAATGAAAGCAATAGAAACATACCATGTCAAATGCGATTCCGTTTATATTTTCCTTAATTTCGAAACAGTTCAAGTAACCTATATTGTCTATTTTCTTGAATGCTTTTAAGAGTTACGTTGCGTTTAAAGTGTTTTAGCGACGGAAAGTTTGTACGGAAGCTACTGAAATTTTTAATTAAATTTTTCGGTGAAGTACTTCTTCGCTTCGGCTACAACAGTTCGAAGTGAAACATCTTTCGACGATTAAAAATGTCTGCATAATGAAGCTAGTTAGCAATAACGTTATCCAAAATTTGTGTTGATATTTAGTTGTAATAGTGCATAAGTAAGCGGTATCAGGTATTGAACGGGTATGTTTTCTTGATCCAAGTTACATGAACGCTGTGGATAAGAAATAAATAAATGCTTAATGTATAGGAGCACTCATAGTTTGGCAGCTCGCGTCGATCCTAAGCGATCAACAGAATTAAGCAACTGCGGGTGCAATCGGTACCTAGATGAGTGACCGCTAGTGACAAAAATTAAAGAGTTTATGTGCTTCGAAGGGCACGGTTGGCCGTCGGTCCCGGTTGATATCGTAAGGAACACTCGTTTAGCCATATTGGAAACCTTCGGGTTGCTTAAAAACTTCCAACACTTGGATTGGATACTGACCCTTCCCGACCCGCGTGGCGCAATGGTCACGATGATGCATCACCGTACGAAAGCTCCTGGGTTTCTTTTTCCTTTTAATGATGAATATCTGTTTTCAATCTGGGTTTGTATGTCCTTATTTGTGTATTGTTGATGGCACCCAAGACACGGAAACATAAGGCTATCATATGAGTGAGTAACGTTTAAAAAATTGGTGTCATTCTTCAACTGTTTCTCTAACTACCATTTTTTTTTCGTATCATATAATAAAATTAAGATTTCAAATAAATTCTAATTTTTATTTAACCTATAAAGAATTGTTTGACCTATCAGAAACTGCTATGATCATTCTAAGATCGAAAGTTACTCCGTATATGTACTTAAAGATTTGAAAGACCTCTAATTCATCTTGCAGTTCATATATAGAATGATGAGAGTCAAATTTGGAGGTCAAATTCTATTGGACGTGACGTGAAGCGAGGAGGTTTATGGCGGAATCTAATATTCCATTATAACGCAAACGGGCTCCGACAAGGACCATAATAGAGTTTACATTGAGCTCTCAACGTTAAGTTTAAGTATCGTACCTCTCAGAGGCAATTATTTTGCTTATAAGCCCAACTTGAAGGATTGCGAATGACGCGGTAGAGGTTTATCTTTTATTCTCTAAGATTTAAATTACACGCTGGAATTGAGACGAACATTAGGGCTCTTAATTTAGATAGACTTAGTGCCTTTGAGGGAATGACGGCAGTGTAGATAAACCTTAATAATTTTGCTCGGAAGATGTATTTTTAAATTATATCTCTGAAAACGTTTCTACAATACAACAGCGTCTAAGAAAGGTAATAAATTCCATCATATTATTTAACTTATTTAAATAGAATTGTAGTTTAACGTTACTATTATTATATATAACTTATTTATGCTGATTTTATGTAAAGGAAACTTATATCAGTTGTCAAAATGGGACGTCAATGATTATTATTGACTTGAGAAAAACGTATGAATTTGCATATTTCTATCATTTTTGTTCATTACATCTAAAACCATACTTTGTACTTACATACGAAGAAAGATAGTATGAATGTAAACACCAAGTCTTTTATTAGTGACACAATTAATAATTGAATACAATGTATAGATGTTGAATGAGTGAGCATTTCCTCACTTTTCTTAGGTGTCTACAGAATAAGATTCTTTCCTGAGCAACTTCCTTCACAATGCCTGTAAGATTCAAATTCCTTTGTCTAAAATTCGTGTACACGCCTCAGACCACGACGATGTTAATGACAATTTATTGTTTCCACACCACAAATTTCATTTTCGATTTGAACTTTGAAGGCCTTAGTAATTTATTACGTATCCTTGCAGGCTTCGTGGACATAAAATGGATCTGTTTTAGGCTGTAGAACAGTTAATAAACTGAATAACTTGGTCTATAGGCAAATGGTCATAAAAGAGCAAACTTGATATCGACTCTATTCCGATATTTATAGCTTTGTTCATGTATCAATAGGCAATTTTGAATCTAATCAATCTAAGATTGCTATAGTCAGTAGTTTAACAGTTTGGCGTCACACAACTTTGAAAACTTTTTGGAAAAGACGAATGATTTATCCGTGGGTAGACATAATTTTCTAGGCATGCCACGACTATTCACTGTCCATCCTTCGCTTATTTATTCAATCTACAATCAGTAGCATAGTTCTTTAGACTTATCCGCTATTGTTATAGTGTATGATAAGTTGTCTAGTTTCATCCTTTTAACGAAGTGATCCTTGATACCTGCCTGGCTTCCTACCATCTTCTTTCTTAAGTCAGCCGCTAAACAATTTGTTGTTTTCCGACTAAAAGCTTCTTTCTATATTCTTTCTCGGACAGAAACGCATCAAATAATTCACGTACTACAAATCCAGCTACGAACATTTTGGAACTCAGAATTTTGATAACAAAATACATTGGATTTAATATTTAATAACTGCGAATTATCGCAAGCAACAATGCATTATAATTCTCGTATTTATTGATATTTCCACAACAGCTATTAAATACAGTATTCCCATTTGGCACTGGCAATTGCATTATCCTGATGTGATAGCAGATAAAATTTTAGTACTAGAACACGGTTGTATAACCCACTTGTTCTACCCGTTGTAAACCATACCAGTAACCAGTAACTTTAATGATACTTTTTGTATTTTATTCTGATGCACTTTACTTTTTTAATTCATTATTCGTACCCTTAAGGACTTGTATACATATACCTGCGTTGGCGTTCCAGTCCGATTACAACGTGGGTGTCTTTTAGTCAAGAGTGAATGAAATTTCTCAATTAATACGCTTTCTTAAATTACGCCACTACGTGCCAGAAGGTAGAGTTATGGGCAAGCATTTACTTGTGAAAAAAGATTCACAATTCGAACCTTACTACCAAGACCTTTTATTACCAAGACTACATCGCAAATAACCAGCCACCAGCCATTAATTTTTGTAAAAATAATGACATGATAATGAGATGGATCATGAACCACGATCAGTGGGATCACCAACATCAGTCTTTCGTTTGATCGTTACAATAGTTTTGTAAATAAATATACCGATGATAGATATCACTAGCGACTCAACACCTTACTTTGAGAAGTATAATCCTTATGACTTAACCCGTGACTGTGATCCATTCGATTGGATTAAAATATTGGCATACAAATTGTCCTTCGATTCTGATAACTTCCCGCACCCAATACAATTGTTACTTGGTTTAAGTCGTTAAGCGTTATTAATTGATTATTAATTTAATGTATATACTATGCGAATTTGGTATACAAATTGCCACTTCACGGAATCCCCTAACTGTATTGCCTATTAGATTAAATGTTAGGGAATATTTATAGGATTTATTGGCATTCGAAAACTAGCGGAGTATTGTTGGTTGAATATGACCGTTAGTCTACATAATTAAATAAACCCATGTTTGTATGTTTCTTTGTTAATTTGTCCTGTATCGGTTCTGAAATAGGAGGAGATGGAGCATTGATGTCTTTAGAAATTTTGTTCAGAATTCTCTGAAGGAAGTTTTGGCTCTGATTATATCGATCGGACACAGGGTTGATGAGTTACAGACGAATTGATTTTTTGCTGATTGATTGGACATAAGATTGACATGTTATATGCAGACATTTCCTCAAATTTCTTTAATATGCGTAGCAACGCTCGCCGGGCACAATTAGTTTGTGTATAAATGATTATACAAATTGAGTATCGACTCATATTAACCCTAGGTTACACAGCTGTCAGGCCTAACACAGAAACGTTTCCAATATAACTTTACAAGCATTAGGGTTTTGGACAGCCATGTTAATTTTGATGTAATGACAATTCGATAAGTTTTGGGATTGTAATAGGAAATGGAAACGTGCGGTAGACCCTTTGTATGATTTTCCCGGAGCTATCGACACTTATAATAATAGAAAACTACCAAATTCCAAGTTTGTACAAGCGTGAGGTTTAATGTTTAGAAAATAATGACATATATAGTAGTTTCAATGTTTAATCGCATTTAGATAACCATGGTTATAACTCCATATCTAAATATATAACTCAAAGGTGACTGACTCACTGACATAGTGATCTATCAACGCACAGCCCAAACCACTGGACGGATCGGGCTGACATTTTGCATGCAGGTAGGTACATGTTACAACGTAGGCATCCGCTAAGAAAGGATTTTGATGAATTCTATCGCCAAGGGGATAAAATAGTGGATGAAAGTTTGTTAACGCGAGCGAAGCCGCGGGCAAAAGCTCGTACTAAATAAAAAAACACAGCTTCTAAGTAACATTAAAAACGTATTTAAAGTAACATATTAAAGACTAATATATACTTTAGATTGGAAATAGTATGCAATGTGAGCACTTGTTGGAATAAATATTTCTTCTTCTTTATTCCCGCTTACGTTAAAAATCCTTGTAACTTTACCGCTTCTCTGTTTTCTTTTTTACCATGTCTTTTCGATCTTAAAGCACCTTACCAAAACGATAGTAGAATCAAAAATTAACGTACGCGTATTTCAAAGTTTACGGTAAGGTAAGTTAGGGTACACGATTAAAGTTTTTGCATTTGAATTTAGAGGTTCGGATATAAATAAGATACGGCTGTATGTACAACAGCCCAAAATTTACTGTTCGCTTCAAAAAGCTAACCTTGTTTGTTAAAAATTCACACACGTTTTTCACTGAAATATGTGCATGCTACGCTAAAATCCAGTATCCAAACATAAACTATTGTCGTCAAACACCGCAAAAACTAACGTTTCAGGCACAAAACACGAAATGTAAACAAACCGAAAATGGAAGGCAATTTGTTTTCAACTTTTTGTAATCTAATATGACTTTCAAATTTGGCTGGGTTATTGGGGATCAGTTGTTAGTTGAAATCGGGTTGAAACTATATTGGATCTTGCTATCGGGTTTAGATATCAGGTGCCCTAGTTTGATACATGAAAGTTTAATGGTTTTATGTATTTAGATATTGCATAGAAACACTCTTAGTCCGGAGGCTCGCGTCTATCCTAAATAATCCTAAATATGTTGAACGTCTCCGTGCTTCGGAGGGCACGTTAAGCCGTTGGTCCCGGTTGCTATGAACATAGCTGTCGTCAAGTCATGTCGGAGGCCTTCGGGCGGTTTAAAAACATCCGACATTTGGGTTGGTCACTAACCCCTCTAACAATCCGCATTGGATCAGCGTGGTAGAGTATGCTCTGAACCTCCTCAGTGATGAGGAGAGACCCGTGTTCAGTAGTGGGCCGTTAATAGGTTGAAGGCATGTATTTAGATATTGCATAGAAACACTTGAAGCCGGGCGGCTCACGTCTATCCTAAGTTATCGACGAGTTAAGCAACTGCAGTCGGTACCTGAATAGGTTACCCCTAGTGGCAATTATTTCTTGAACCTTTCCGTGCTTCGGAGGACATGTTAAGCCGTCGTGCCCGGTTGTTATCGTAGATAGCAGGCGTTAAGCCACGTTGGAGGCCTTTGAGCGGCTTAAAACGTAAGACATTTGCGTTAGCCAATAACCCCTCCACTAATTAATAATTATATCAGAAGCAGCAATAAAAACTAATGAGAAAACGGCAAAATTTTGAGCTTTCCATGCGTGCGCTCAGTAAACGTTAAAGTTACTCAAAACTCTTGTATTACAAAATTGTTCCCCTCTAAAAGATCTAAATAAAAGCCCGCTACAGCATGTCTAACTTTTAAGGTTAACCTACAACCTATAACCATTTTTATGGTTGTAAAAATTATTCTTAAATAAAAAAAAAATACGGCAAAACAACGTTTGCTGGGTCATCTAGTTGCTAACTAATTTAATATTCGCCAAAGCGGCCCAGCTTTTCTATTTAAATGACAAATAAATGTCATCTCTTCGCATTTAGCTTGTCGTTTAATACAATTTTAATTTTTTTAATGTTCAAGACAAATGTTTCAAATATCTCATAAAGAATTAGTTCCATAAGAATCTAACAGATGGCGGTGTTAGTCTGTTGAATTGAGTATATAAATCTTAGTTACAGCAACGCGTGGCCGGGTCTGCTAGTTGTATACTAAATCTTATTCCTTGCTGTTTATTTAAACTGTTTATTCCGCTTAGACTCTAAGTAGTAACGAAGTGTCACAAAGTATCAAATACAGAAACGGTATAATTTTGTTTCTTAAACAAAAGGCACTTAACTTCTTTAATTTTATTATTACAAACACAAAATCTGTTTAAAATACTGTTCATTTAAATAAACCCTGTTTAATATTCTGTCGTACTAAGAATAAGAATAAGAATAAGAAACATTTATTTCGCCATAGTTGGTACATCTACAACAAAATAAAAATATAATAATAATATATAATCTACTAATG
>DWJN01007207.1:0-10141 GCA_018248895.1 Carystus phorcus | reverse complement strand
AATGGTCATCATCACCCATGGACATAAGGAACAGCCAAGGCGTCATTGACGCGTAGTCGGCCAAGAAAGAGGTGATAATAAGATAGCTAAAGTACTGGCTGGTACTGGCTCTCAAGCTTCCAGCCGAAACACGACAAATATTTTGGCAGCTGATTCAAGCAAGAAAGTAGTAGCTAACCAGACTTCGTGGAAAGATAATAATACCAGTAATAATATTAATGACTTAATAATATAATCGTTACCAGCGAAATCTTACCTTTAAGCGGGATAACTTCTATCGCTTCACGACATCCTGGTCTACTTACGTAGAATTGAGGTCGGTATTTTAAATAAAACTACATTCTCTTTTGTTTAAACTTACAATGACTAATAACACTATTAGTTTAACAAGAGTACACACTCTTGTTAGTAAAATAAAAAGGTATATGTAATAACAGTTATTATTATCATATACCGCGCATCGCGTGGGCTGCAATGTCCAGGAAGATTCTACATTCAACCACGATTTCTCTGTCAAGAATGAACAACTGAGGAGATATTAGTAACATACATAAGTGGTAAAAAAATATACACTAATACTCGTAAATCAGTGTTAGAAAATATGTTATATGTCAATCCTGGGGAGATCTAAATAAAATTATAAAATTTAAACTGTCAAATCCTTCGAGCTTCTATATCGTATGTCCACTACGGCTTCTATTACATTTTAAAAAAGCCATACACAAGTCAGTTAAGCAAAGCATAAAGTTTAAAAACGCACGCAGCGTTAAATCGGGTACGGGGTCATGCAACGTGGAACAGCAGTTTCAAGAACAATTCAATTTACTTTTATAGCCCAAGTTGATCCCGCTGCGGATCAACTCGCTTACGGACCGGGCGGGAACTAATCATCGGCTGCGTCTTGCCTGATTCGTTACCCATATCTCAAGTGATCGCCTCCAATACTTTAGAACACGTGTCTTTCACAGGGTAAGAGTACTTTTTTCTTTAATGCTCACCTTGGGCCCGACGGGATTTCCCCAAGGTGTCGTCCCAGGAATAATCAGATTTTTTGGAATTCGCTTTTAGCCCCCACACTATAAATAAGAAACGTCTAAACAACTTGCTTTTAAACCAGTTATCATAATGCAGCTTGAGTCGTATTCTGTTCGTACCAAAAAACATCGCTTCATGTTAGCTTGATTTGAATGTAATGCTAACCTTTTTATTTTACATTGCACATACTTTTACTTTCAGCCCGAATTATTTCAAACTTATCACAGCTGAACTAATGACAAATTAACATAATCAGATTATTAACTCCGTAGTTCTGTACAGTTAAAAAATCTTATTTATCCATAATAAATACTATAAGCATATCATTTATTTAGATAAATAATAGTCTTATTATTTTACTGTATTATTTTAAAGACCTTGTCAATAATATTTTCTTTTCTTATAAATTGATTATCTATATAATTAACGCGGAATCAATGAGTTTATGATATAACAGAAATTACTTACATTTTTTAACCTATTAAAGTATGTATGTGGGCTCTCACATTTTCTTTATTGCTAGAATGCGTATTTTTTTCTTCAAATAGATCTCATTTTCAGGTAATTAATCGAACGGAGTGAAGCGTAATAAATTTACCCTTATTTATCTTCTTTAACTGAACTGTCGTCTTGTCAGTTTCTTGCTTTCAAGTAAATCACAGATGTAAACTAAGAAACCAAGGTAGTTTGAAAAATGGATCTCCAAGGAGGACCCTCCTTGTAACCTTTTTCTTGCTTCCTTTCTTCGTTACACCTAAACTACAATTTCCTCAATTTACTCTTTTCTTAAGAAATGTTCCAGTGACTACTTTTAAGGAATCATACGATTTCACAAAGAGAAACTGAAAATCATAAGTTAATATTTTACAGTTTTCATCATTAACGCATAGTTATAATTAGTTGTTTAATAATATTACTATGTTAACATTAACATTAATTTCAATAATGTATTAGTATGTATAATAGTATAATAATAGGTACTCTTAAGATAATCCTCTTAAAAACAAGTTATGACTTTGCACAAAAAATATCTTAGGGTTGTTCAAATAGATGAACAAATGAATGAATATGACTAATCTTAAGGCATTCAATTTGCTTGGTACATTTTCCAATTAAGAATACCAAATTTAGATATAAATTAATTTATTTCCGTAATGTGTTTCTATTAAGCTCTACTTACTTTTCCTCGGATAAATTAAATCAAAATATTCGTGGGTAAAATCCGTACGTAATTATCCGTAGCTTTTAGTAACGTAAAACCAAAGAGAAATAGTTTAAAGTACTTAGCGGTTGTCAATTACGATTCATTAGTGCGTCTGGACGGACTCGACGAATTATTCAGTTAAAGTTCGTCGTTAATGGCCATTCTGTGTTCAAATTTTGATTGCAGTCTGCTTCACTTTTTTGCTATATGCTATATATAGTGAATATCTATTACTATTATTAGGTTAGTATTAATCTACAGACAGACTCATAGTTCGACTCTCAGCTAGTGCAAAGTATAAGTATAAGTATAAGCTCACTGTTTGTGCCTTGTGTGTGTGTGCTCCGCTACATATTAAAACCTAGTATGGAGGCGTAAGTGCTTTACTTTATAGACATGCAATTGCTATAGAAGTGTTGATCACGTTCTTGACTGTGCTAGTAAAATGTAAAGATTGCATTTCTAGCACATAAATGTGTAATTTGTCCGTGTTGATGTTCGGAACTTGCGTACATAGCGTATATGCCAAATGTTGTAGAAAACATCGATAGCGTGATTCAGGTCTGGCGTTACGTCATTGTGTGACGTGTAGTGCGGTCGCCACACTGTCTTTACTTATTTACTTACTATATAATCGTGCAACACAAAAACATTGAATCTATAAAACTCGAATCCATTGGTACACAAAAAATAAATTCAACAAAATCGATGCAATCGTTTAGGAGTTGAATGGCATACACGGATAAAAGAATTGTATATATAAAGATATTAAAACCGGTAATGTTATTATGGTATCTAAGTCCTCTATGGGTATACTGAGTAATGTGCGGGATGACCCGGGTCTGCCATACGTCAATCACGTTCACGCGTGCCACCACAACCCAGCGTATGTGGGGGCTAGGTACGAGTATTTAGGGGCTCACGAGATAATTAAATCACACTAGCGTTTCAAACGATAATTTATATTGTTTATACATGCTATATTATTAGCTGCGATCTATATCATCTTATCTTAACATATACAAATTACGTGTCACGGTGTTTGTCCGCAATGGACTCCTAAACTACTCAACCGATTTTAATCAAATTTAGTACACCGTGTCCAGTTTGATCCAACTTAAAAGATTGGATAGCTTACATCTAAATTTATAGTCGCAATATTATTTTTTTGCAAATTATTTGTTTTATATCTCACAAAGAATTATTTCTGTAAGATTGTAACAGATGGCAGTGTAAAGTAATTAATGGCAAAATTGAGTATGTAAACCTTTGTCACAGCAACTTATATTGTTGCAGAACAACGTCTGCTGGGTCAACTAGTATATACATATATGTATATAAATCAATGTTTATTTGTCCTTTATGGACTCCGATATGGTAGGAGATAGAGTATTGATGTCTTTAGCGAATTTGTTTAGAATTTTTAAAGAAGATTTTGGTACCAAAATTGTTTCAATCGGACACATCGGATAACTTACAGTCGCATATGATGTTTTTTTTGCTGATCGATTGTACACATAGTCCTGTTGATATGGGTAGCAAAGCGCTCCGGGTAGAGTTAGCACGTAAAGCTTATTTTTGTTTATAGTCTAGGAAAACCATCCGTTTGACACAACGATTACGTCATCGACGCCCTGGGTTCAATTCTCCGTGATGCAGAAGTTTTAATACTGAATTTAAATTTTGGTTCTAAGTCCGGGTGTGCTTGTAGTTGGGGATGTCCAAAGCGCCCACGGCACAGGAAATCCTAGTATGGGTTATTATAATTGTTTTCGGCAATCTTTTTTTGTTTATCCTATCGTGGTGTTGGTATTTAGGTACGTACATTACATATTTACAAAAGCCTGTATCTGTTGAATGTGCATAGGTTTATAGACAATGTAGGTAGATATGCCTATATTGTACGTATCAGGTAGGATTTTAATTTGGTAGTACGTGCAGTCGTATCTCGTTTTGCATATATCGGAAGACTACGGGCGGCTTAAAAAGTTCTTCCCAATTCACGGATTTAAAGGTTACCAGAGACCTCGTTAATATTTTATAAAGTTAACGTTATTGGATGTTTCCACTACAAACTTTAGGAGAATAATAAATAATAGGCAAGGGAATTGTTTCATTATAGCTCATTGCTTTTAGGTACCTATTGTCATTATCAAGTACTCCTCGACCCTTCTTCACTTCGCTTCAATAAGCATTTTATTTTGTAAAAGAAAGTACAGCTTCAATTTTTTCAGTATGAGATCATTTAAATTTATTTATCGCGCGATACTTTTAATTTCGCGATAAATCCTAAGATATTTATCTAAATTGTATAGTGTAAAGGTTAATTATAATATCCATGAAATGTTTAACGTAACTAACATTAATTTGATAAGGGTTAGTATCGTATGTGTCTAAATAGAGTTTCAAATTAAAAATTCTATTGTTACCATGTTTTATTCAAATGTTTATAGTAAGTAAGCTATCCTTAAAAGATAGATGTATGCCAAAGCGTATTACATAGGAAGATTTAAAAGGGGAATATTTCCGTCATACATTGTTTTGGAATTAGGCAACGTTTTCGATGAAATCTCCCAAATGTCATGATTTTTTTCGACATTTTCAATAATAAAAGTCATATTTAATTCAATTTATATAAAACGATAATGAATTATACACACAATCCTTCCTCTTGAATCACGCCGTTCATTAGGAAAAACTGTATGAAAATCCGTTCGGCTGTTTTTGAGTTTATCGCGTTCAGAAAGACAGACAGGGGCGGCAGGGGGACTTTTTAATATGTATAGAAGATTAATTATTAAAGATACTATGAGAGTAATTTAATATTTTATTCTTAAAGTAAATAGTTTATAGTTACACAAGTGTCATTGTACAGATTGGTAAATAAGAATATGGTATGAAATGTAAATGCGTTTCGATTATTAGATTTGTGAATCAACGCAATTACAGGTCTATATTATGCATGGACCGTTAATGGTGTTTGGGTATCCGTTGAGAGCTTATCCACAATGCGTTCAGAATAATTGTCCATTTAGCTGTGGTTATCCGAGTAATCTCAAGACTAATTAGGTAATGTTCAACCCAAGAGAATATATCATTTTATCCTCAGGCCGTATCTTTCGGTATGCGACATCGTGAAAAGAAAATATAGTGGAGAATACTCCATTTCCCTTGTTTGTTTGTCAACACAAATATTGGAAATCCATTAGTAACCACCACTGGGCGTAAAAAAGTATATATTAAAAATAACAATCATTTTGGGCCCTTCGGGATTTTCCTTGTAAGGGGAGTAATGTACATAGGCAGTAGGTGTTTATTATTTGTAGATGTTACATTTGTAAACACTTTCAAGCTTCTTACTTTTAATACTATGCTTTTTTATGTAAATTATAGTTAAAATTACGTTAGCAAAAAAGAAAAACCACCACTATTCCAAAAAACGGCAGCAGTTTGATGGCTGAATCTAGCAAAAAGGTGATATATATGTAAATTAAAAGTAAAAGACTTTTTAAAAATAAGCTTTTAGTTAAATGCCCCAAAGAGAATAAAATAAACTTTTCCATAAAACTTTTACTATCAACATATAACGCCATTACACAATTTATATGATATAAAATCTTGTCCTGACTAGACCCTAACCTAACTGAAACCTATATAACATATATATATATATGTTTTAAAAACTTGTCAAATAGCTTATTATAGTGTGCGGAAATTGCTATCAGTATTTTATATAAGACAAAATAATATCCCTGCACTCTTCATTATGTATTGACTTGCCACTATTTTTGTATCTTATCAGATTCACAGGTTTGCAATTTCACGCCTGTACGCACTTTGTACACTCTTGCCTATTTTCTATTTCAGTAGGCAGACACTAATCACCACCAAACGCCACGGTTCCAACACACCTTTAATTTTCAAATGCCATTAATAGTCTCAAACACATTTGTCACGGGTACCTATTTTCTCATCAACGAATTTGTCAATTTTATGTTCTTCCGTTTCAAATCGGTTGAAATAAGAGCAAAGAAAACAGTCCGGATCAAACTTATTGGGTAGCTTTGTGTCTTTACGTTCGGTAGTTATTAGGTACTTTTAGTATAAGCTATTACAGATAACAAGTATTAGATAACGCATCAACGGTCAAAAATAACACATTCACATAAATAAAAGCTGGTTCTATTCTATCTGTATTGATCCTATCCAGACTATTGAAGTTCGACGTCGTTCAGAGAATCAATATTTTCTATTAGTGTGGACAGTACTATAATAGTTTATTCGTATTTCAGTATGTTAAAAAGCAAAATTTTATGTTAATGTTTTATTTGTAACTGTTTTTTTCTTTAACTATGTACCAGTAGTCTTTGTAATATCTAAGTTTCGAAGTAGTGAGTCTGTGAACGTAATCAAATGCTTAGGCTTTGTCAACCAAATAAATTTTGATATTTTGTGCCGAACCACCAACTACAGAGTAACCGCCGCTTTCTGAAAGGCTTATCAAAATATTGTTGGACTAACAGATATGTTAACTTAGATAAACTGTCAAATCAATTCGAGTGTCTGAAACGTTAATAAGAGAATAATAGATCGGAAAACAAAATTGCCTTTTAAACAATTCGGAGTAAAATTTGACAGCTGTGTTTAACTGATCAATTCATCGAATAAAATGTCACAATTGACGTTTGCCAAGAGGTTTGACAGTTTATTAGTTAATTTTTTTTGATCAGCATTTCAGAAGCCGGCGTTAAGACAACAAAATCTGTCTAGCTACACAGAACTGGTTTGAATGGTACATTAGCCTCAAAATATACAATTAAGATCATGAATGAATATGCAAATAGTGCATGAGCCCAGTGCACACGAGTCACGTCTGTCGCAATTAACGGACAGTGTGCGCCGTGACGCGCCTACGGTTGGCTTCACTGCTGCCAATTTGTCTCGTACAGCTACACATTGTGTCGGCTTGCGATACTCTACATGGCCAGCGTACTGGCCACTCACTGTAATAAATAGAAGCACGGAGATGTATCACGTTTCGAGGCTTTGCGACATTTGGAGCACTAATAAATTGACGTTGAAAAGCCGCAAGATTCGAAAACTTTCAATGTTTGTTCCATTGTTAAATCATGGTGAATAAAGCACAGAAATTTTAAGCACGGTAAATATCTGGGAAGGCCGATTGTCGATCCCGATTCGAGATTGTTGTATTTGGTTGCTTTTGGTTTGGATTTTGTGGGTTCGTATGTTTTTTAATTAAATATTAGCTGTACCCTGCGCGTGTTGCTACCCATATTAAAAAATCTAATTAAGAAAAAGTTAGTATATATAAGAACATAATCATTTTGATTCTGTTTATTGAAGTTTTGTTGGATATACCGGTAGATTTAATCCGATTATTCAGCAAAATATCAATATTTTCGACTGTAACTCATCAGCCACAATTATTATTTTGGTTCCAAAACCTTTTTCAGAGAATTCTGAACAAAGTTGCTAAAGACATCGATGTTCTATCTCCCACTGTTTCAAAATCCATAAAGGACAAACAAACGTTGATTTTTATGTGTATAGATCACAAAATTTAGTGGTCAAGAATATTCTATATACATATGTATATGTAAAATTTGTTACAATGCCTTTAAGATCATGTTGACTTTAGACTTATTTTTAGTTGATGTATGGTTGTATAAGTATGTCTAGCGGAATCACTCTGAAACTCTAGAAGAAGCTAGATTTTACTTCAAAATACTTAATGTTTTCTGCTATAATAAATTTTAAATTTGGTGAACGTATAAATATTGTGGGAATATACGAGTACACACGGCTTTGAGTAAAAATGCGAAATAAATTGGCAGCAATGAAACCTAGCTATGCGTTTCAGGCGCAGTCTGGCAAAAATGTGACCAAACCGTATGAATTCAGCGTTTTTGTCATAACCGTAAATAAAACAGTATTTCTATTATTTTCTCGCAATATTCGATAACAAGAAACGTACAAAGGCAAAATAAAAAATCCCTGTATCCCTTTCTTAATCGCGGATTTCTTAGTTGAAGAAACTCACAAAGTCAAAAGATTCTTTAAAAATTTGAATAATTTTACCATTTTTTAGTTGTATAATTTTACATCTGAACTCATTGTACTTCTCAGAAATCTTTCCTTCGTATTTTTATCAGATAATAGGTACTTACGTCATACTACAATAGTATGAAATAAGTTCTTTAACTTTAAACTTGTTTAAACTAACCGAAAATAGATAACGCCACTGTGGAGGAGTACAGTACACTGTGTAATTATTTTAGTCATTGGAGAAATAATCGAATCTCTTGGCTATTGTTTCGGGGATGAGTCACGTGTAGAACGTTCGGGAATAAAATCTAGTTAGCTACGGTGATTGCGCCCACAACGCCCTGGAATGAGATTATCCAGGGATCAGTTTCGAACTAAGATGAAGTGGTTCGACGGATATAGCCCATACGATTTCAGTTTATTAAAGCATCGACATAGGATCTGTATACGAAGGGTTTGTATTTGAGAGTTTACATAATATTGGCTAAAGAAGGATGCAATGAACAATTGTATTTATAATAACTGTATTGCTTTTTATTTTTCATACTCTTTATTTTGTTACTGTCTGTCTGCTGTTATCTCAAAAAAAATGAAATATTAATTTCTTTATATAGTTTCAATTATTATTTGTATTTAGTGCTTTTTGACAAGATCTATTAAAAATAAAAGATTTAGTACCGTATACCTTTTTATATATTTATTTTGTTTATTTAAAATACGCAAAATGTAATTTAAATAATTTTGTAGCATAATTAGTCACCAACCATATAAAATGAATGCTATAGGTATACGTCGCCAGTTTATAATAATGAAAACGGAGATTCATCTCCGTTAAGGTTCTTTCTTGTTTTTTATCACTCCCCTGTCGCATATAGACGTATATGAGTTTGTGTGTATAAAGCACGTTTTTTCACATTTTTACACCTTTTTTGCACTTTTAAATTAATAGATACATATTATTCAGTAAAAATATCAGGACGATTAATGTTTACTTGATGATTCGCGTGGCGCAGTGGTCACGATGAGACGGACCGCACGTCGAAGGACCTGGCTTCGATTCCCAGCGAAGTAAAAATTGAATGATGTGTCATCTTTCAGTATGGCCGTAGCAACTACGATACAAAGAATCCTCGTGTGGAGCCACGAATGTTAAATTATTATTTAATTATTCAATATTTTTCCCACTGTTGAAAACTGCATAAAATAAAATGAACTATTTAAGGTTCTACACAAAGAAGTATTAAATTTGTCTTGGACATAAACAAGAAATAATTACGCTAAATAAACTCAAAGAGCTGGGCGAAAACCGGAGGAGTTAATTTTATTAATGTAGGTACTATCTTGAGTTTCGCTTAAACTTATTTTAAAAGCAAGGAGGTTGTTAAACTTTGAGCTTTTATATTCGCAGTCTACAGTAAATAGGTACGTCAGCTATTGTGTGCTTGTTCGGTAATTGTATTAGTTGGGCACTGAACAGTGTTCTTGAACCACAGTCAGTACTACTTACAAAGTTGATTTTTGTTAAGTAATGGGATAAGGACTTGGAATACAATTCTTTTATATTCAAGTTTCAAGAAAGCATTTATTTAATCAAAGGTCACTCCAAAGAAATATACTTCTATTGTGTTTGTTATAAGTTTATCGTGTGTATCTTATTTGTGTATATATATGTAGGTACACGTATCTTTATGTTAATACTAGATGACCCCAGCAAATGTTGTTTTGCCATATAAATTATTATTTTTAAAAGAATTTCATGATAACCATAGAAATGGTTATAGTGGGTTAACCTTAAAAGCTAGACATATGCTGTCGCGGACTTTTATTTAGAACTTT
>DWJN01007206.1:0-10141 GCA_018248895.1 Carystus phorcus | reverse complement strand
AACAATCAAACAATCAAACAATCAAACAATCAAACAATCAAACAATCAAACAATCAAACAATCAAACAATCAAACAATCAAACAATCAAACAATCAAACAAACAAACAAACAAACAAACTCTTCAGCTTTATATATTAGTATAAGATTACACAAAGTTACTTCAACAAAAGAAGAGGCATTGTTGCAAACCTCCTATGTTTTAAAAGGACTGTTAAACCGTAATTTTTTAGTAGTACATACTTTGTGAGAAAATCGACGTCGGCCTGGCAATTATGGATTAAGTTAAATATTAATTTTAACGATTTTCAGTTAATCACTCGTTACGATTCGTCATGTTAACTACCTACTACTCATAAAATATTTGTTTTGACTTAAGAATAGTAATTATAATCAGTTTAACTTAATAAGTTGAAAGCTGTAAGTAAAAAAGTATTTTATAAGATTATTACTTTTATATTAAATTTTGCTATTAAATTTTGCTATTACCTACTTATTATTTATTTGTGTCATTTACTTATTTATTAAATAATAATCGTAACGTATAGTATTTAACGAGTATTTCTGTAGTCGATGTGTTTCCAATAAACTTGACTATCCATATAGTGCAAATAAATGTAATATAGTGTTATGTCATGTTCCAAAACCACCACGACAATGACTTGTGAGGAGGGAAGATAAATCGATTGCCACCGAACGAAACGAGCTAGGAAACATTGTTGTACATCGATGAATTGGTTCCTTTAAATTGGGCTTAAGATAAGTTGTTAGCTGAAGGCCAAAAGTGGCTAAATTTAAGAAAACAAACCTGATATAATTTTATCAATTTGATTTTGATATAAGTATATGCCGACTACCTCTACGTCCACATTACGTCGAAACATTTTCTATTTAAGTTCATTAATTTATGACTCTCCTTACTCTCAATTTTCAAAAGCAATAAAGTTTATAAACTAAGTTTCGACAAATCATTACGTCAAGAATATTTTAAATTTAAATAACAGCGACTGCAGAAAATGCCCTTATAAAATATAGAACGGGTCAAAATTCGTAACTATTTTCGTCTATACCGCATTATAAACCCCTGCCACTCTTAATCATTGTAGCGAGTGTAAGCTGTAGGTGTACTTGGTTAGATAACACAAAAGAATATTAAGAAATTGGGTTGTATACTACTTAAGGTTTCTACATTTTTAAACTTTCTAAATTTTAAAATGCTTTTCGTGATTTCAGATAAGAAAGTTAAGGTTTGATGTGTTTGTGATTTGTGACGTTTCCGGCTAGTACGTCACCCGAAGCCGACCACCGACAGCGGAGTCGGCTAGCATGGCGGTTATCGGTACATCGCTGCATTTGCATTAAATTGCATTACTTCAAGCCCCCCACGGTCGACACGTGGCCATTATATCGCCAGTTTCGTATATCTTCTATTTTTGCTGAGGTTTACAGAGTGTACCTTACTGCACCGTCGTGTTAACTTGTTAACTACTCTGTGATTTTAAATATTTTAATGCAAGATAAAGATAAATCAAATCTCTAAACTTAGGTATATTATTAGATGCAGGGTGTTTCGTAGATTTTAGCTAATGTCTGAAGAAAATGAATATAAACAGTCGGAGTTAAATAAAATGAAAATTACATATTATAATATAATAATAATGTGATTATAATACTTTTAGGATATTGCGTCTTGTAACTTTTCCATGTTATCTGGATTTTGTAGTGTGTTATACAGACCTCGCAAAGATAACAATGTACAATATTTTTATTCAAAAACACATTTTCATATTGTGACAATTCCACAGAATGAAATATTACGAAGACATAACAATGCAACATGGAACAGCCAAAGTACTATCAATTTAACGTAAAAGTATAATGAGAAGTCACAGTACTTATAAATACATGTCGTTGCCAAGTTAGTAATTTGGATGAGCGGAAGTCCCGCGGCATTGAATACTGTTCGTATATCTTTGAACACGTTAACACAGTATTCCTACGCGAGATAAAAAGAGCTACGTATGCATTCATAATTTTTGCATGTCAAAGATTTCCCTCGGTCTTTTCAAGATCCAGTTTTGTAACAGAGACAGATATGTTAGGAATGATTTTTATATTGTATGTATCTCTTTTGTATATTTTTAGATTTTATTCGTTTAGAATTTTATATCTAAATATTTGCAAATATAATTTTTAACTCATTTTGTTATTTTATATGATAGTTGTTAAACTTAAAAAATATGTTATTTCTTTAGAAAACTGCACAAAAGAAAGGAGAACTTTAATTAACATGATTTTGACATATGATCACTTACTGATAACTTTCATTTCCCATATACACATTAACAAATATCATTATTGATACTTCGATTCTTTCCAATTGATTGTTATGAATAATAGCACATAATTTGATACATTTCAAACGATATGTAATAGCATTAGTCAAGTGAGGTTGCTCAAGCCTTCTAATTCTAACAGAAGAAACCGCATTAAAGCATTTGCGTCAGCTTTATACAAACTCCATATAGACCATCCGAAAAACCTTCTAAAATAATTCATTTGAAAAGGGAGATAAGTGTTTTTAAAATGTGTTCAATATACTTACAGACACAATCTCGATACATTTTTATAATAATTGTATGAAATAAAGCAATATATTGTTTGCGTAGTCTGAAACGCAATAAACATCAATTACTACTACAGGTTTGTTGAGAACAAAATGGTTGGTAATTATGAATTCCCAACTCGCCAGTAGGTACTGTCGATCTCCGGTGTCGTTTGTTAATGACGAGGATGAAAACGTTTGACAAGGAATAAAGAACGACACAAACGTGAAAAAACTGGACATTTCAGTCGTTGGAAAAATGTGTATATCAAACATAAAATATTCGTAGAACCCGCCGTTTTGTATTGAGAAAGTATAAAGTAATATTTAGTTGATACCTTCAAACAATCACACCACAGCACCAAAATTCTTTATGTTACAGATAATATATTATGCACATATAAAAATAAACAATCAATGTCATATAATATGTTTGCACCGCCTGGGAAGCGAATCAGAGTTACCCCGCTACGCAGGTCGTAAGAGAACATTAAAGTTACAAGTTCTCATTTGAACATTAAGATTGTTCATTCTAATAATAATACAGTAAATATAACGCCATACAAACTTTAATATATGAAACCTCCATGTTACGAACTACTCTGGTGTGGTCATTTGCTACTCTGTCCAAAGCGATTCCTAATAAATATGGTTTCTTTAAAAATAAAATGCTTTTTTGTCTTTATGTCTTGAAGGAATAATAAATGAAGAATAATTGAAGGAATAATATAAGAAATATCTGTAGAATTATAAGTTATCTAAACATGAGACCTAAAAATTACGAGTTTGAAATTCTGTTCGTGATTTTCTTGGATACCACAGAATTAAAAACTAATATGTTGACCAACAACCACTTAATAGCTTACAAGGCTAAATTAAATCGATTCTGTGCGTCGCTCATGAAATATATTTTAAGTATATTTAGATATTTTTATTTAGAGACGGATAAAAAAGATAACGACGAAAATATTTTCTGATTCTATTCGCCAAATTAAAATGATACCAAAATAAGTGAAGACTGAATATGAACCATAAAAAGAAATGCTCATTAATACTCAACTGCTACAGAACTTTCATTAAGATCATTTTTGCCTATCGATAACTATAATATTCATTTCCTCTTGTTTAATGCACTACTTTTAATGCACTATTCGTTTGTTTAATAATGTATCAATTATGGTGGTATACCTTGGAACAGATATACACATTTTAAACCACCATTTCAACCTTCATTTTCAAAAATCAATGCAAAAGGAGCACAATCTTTATGTTGCTAAAGTACACAGATCAAATAGAATCTTAACACGCAACGCGACGTGGCCTACTCCTGTTATATTTGTTACAGGAAGTATTTCGATTTTGTCCTCCACTGACACGAATGTATTTTAAAGTTCCTAATGTATGAACTGTACCTAAAACTATAGACCATCATACATATATAACTCTAAACATATCGCTATGCATATTGTGATCGATAACAGATGATCATAAAAATAAATGTGTTTTAGATTTTTACATTAGATTGGAATACATTCGTTCTATTTGAGTTTGTTTCTTCCCCTCTATGTTAAAGCACCTTTCGGAAATTGTTGTCAAATCAATCAATCAATACTCTTAAAGTTTAAATAACAATAAAATGATAAAACTGTAAAGTGTAAATTAATATTCTAAACCAAGTTTTTACGTTGAATGATTGCTAAAAGTTCCTTGATTTGATAACGAACGCATGGATGAACTAAAATTATGAGTGAGGATCACCGATTTGTTACGGGCGCCGCACAAGTTACGAGATTGGATCATTTTTCTACTTTACGTAAATAATGATTTGCTGTAACCTACAAAAATGTACATTACGAAAACAATACAATATCATCAAATATTGGTAGGCACATAAGTACCTAACAATGATGTAAATATATCATAATATGGCACTCAAAGAATAATTATGAATGAATTTTTATTAATGCGGTTACTCTGCGTAATATTCCATATATGAATTACTTTTTCTTTATGTTAACCTCTACCGAAAGCTCTCTGAAATGCATCGCTTTTTTATCTCGATATGACGATAATGTGAAAATTGTGTGCATAGGTACGAGTATGTACCGTGAAAAATATATTTGTCCAATTCATTTTAGAATAAATATCTTAGTATTATTTATAACTTAACATAACATATTCAGTATGTGAATACACATATCACGAAACCTTCAAAAATCGTAAATTATTCTATAAATGTTTTAATTTAGTTTTAACCTTCGGTCACCTTACAATATTTCGTGCACATTTCAATATTGGAATCACGAGTCATCTATCATCAAAAATCCAACTGAAACAAATTCGTGCTTCAGTGCTCACACGAAGTGTATTTTCAGCTCTGACGTATTCGACAGTTAATTACAGAATAATAAAAACTGTTGGCAATACAAGTTTGCATATAATACGTAGGAACATACTTTCGATTACATTATTTTAGTCGATTAATACAACCATTACGGTATTAACAAAATCCGTGTTAAAACCACAAAAAAATGCTACTAACTTGAATTTAACTGAAACGTTAAAAGTGGAGCAAACAAATTTTATTGTAATGTCTATATTTATAATGTATTCTTTATGTTTATAATGTACTCGTATACTTGTTAATAGTAAGTATATAAGTATTAATGTATGAATTGAATACCTTCAACATTATTTAGAATTTAAAAAAAGAGTTAAAATATTTTATGTGATTCTCATTACTTATGGACATTTGTAAGAGGTCAAAAGCATCTCGGACACGTTGCTCGTCTAGAAATGAGCGTGGGCCGCGGCCATTGCCTTGTGATACAGTTGCGAAAAATAGGAGTTTTATATATATTACTTATCTATTTATAGATATCCTAGCACAGGACTAAGAGTAAGTATATTTACGCAATCTGTGTGTAAGATCTAGCGGTATATAGCGAATTTATAATGGAGTTACTTCTAGTGACTGATAAGGATTATTATTACACCTTTCATCACATTAGAATAGGAGTTTAGTTCCAAGTGATTAATTACAGATGGCAATAGGTTGAAAATACTAAAAAATCAACTGAATAACTTAACACGACGAAAATATCGGCCAGCATCTGCTTATTTGTCCGTCTTAACGCAATAATCTCAAAAACTATTACACAACCATTCAATCACTAAACCAAAAATAAAGAATAAAACTGTTATACTGATACAATATTTCGAAAGCACCGTTACAACAAAATATTAAGTATGAATAAGTAAGACAGAGTCGTAACATTAATAGTAGAAGAATGTTTCGTATTATGTATTACTCTATTGGGGGTAAAGTTTTTCGGAGCTCTAATAAGGTTAAAATATCTATGCAATGCAATATAATTGTTTTGTCCACGAATCGATATATACTGCTTGAATTAGAAATGTTTATTTTTACCGACTTCCAAAAAAAATAAAGGTTAAATATTTGATGCCTACATATTTATGATATAAGCTCACGAACAATGCACAAGATTAATGAGGAGATTTGCATAATTGCTTTTATTTAAAATTTCCGATTAACGAGACACTCGTACTTAATGATAAAGACCAGAAAATGGAGTCCAATGACAATTAATTCCACTCGTCGATGGAACATTGTATAGCCACGGTATTTATTTAATCAAGGATGTTTGCTATTTGTATGACACATTTTAGTGTAAATTTATATAAAGATTAAGTACTTTAAAGTGTGATTATTTTGACTGTTAAAAATATAAAATATATTAGTATTAATATACACGATTTTAAATCATATATAACATTTTCAAAATTCTTCAATGAATTAGTATGTCAATAGAAAATTTAAAATATTTAGCTTTTTCGTGACTTTGTAAAACGATATAATTATACATATATTGTGATATAAATAGTTGACAAACGGCCATATGGCCGTTTGAGGTCATATGACCTCAAATGATTTATATCATGCTCATGCTCAAGCATTCTTGTGATTAAAATATTCATCTCATGCGTTGCAACGTTTTGACATAAGAATACTTTTGACATAAGCTTTAAATTGACAGTACGGCATTTAAGTTCATTCTAACGGAATTTTGTTATAAAGTTTGACACATCTACCCCTGAACGAGCCCCTAGTTTTACTAACTCTGAAATTCGGTACAACCAATTTAGCCTAATTCCTAGTGTTAATGTAATGAACATCATTTTGCATAAGAAATCTATCACAATATTTTTTACATACATTAAATTAGTATATTAATCTGTTGAAAAAGATCCTTAGGCGAGTCCTTCGGTCTGAGGTTGTAGAGGGCTCGTACTGCTCTTTTCTGTAATATGAAGTTTGATTCAAAGTCTGCAGATGGGCCCCCCAACAACGGACTATAGCACATTACATTTTGAAAGTACCTATTATAAACTAATCTTGTTGTCTCCACATCTGCTAAGAGCCATACTTTCTTAACAGCGTAAGCAGTTGAGCCAAGTCCTCCTGAATAGACTTCAGTATAAAAACTCTATTGTAATCGAGATACAATACTCTTTTCTATTTCCGAACTAAATAATAGTAAACGCAAGGAATGTAAAAAATATATATAGAAGCAGTCTTCTACTTACGTCAGTACGTAACAGCTATTAAAATATAACTCCTCGACTGCACTCAGTTTAAAATATGTGTATCTTGTAACGTACATACCTATAATAAACAATAAATCGAGACGCGAGTGGCTGTGTATGAAATTTGAACTAAACGGAGTGGTATATAACGGCACTTACCAGTACATAACAAACTGTGCCGACTCATGTGAGTAGAGTCTTATAATTGGTGTCTCCGTTGGGACAGGGGTGAGTGGTTGGCACTGTCATCGGGCGACAGTGTGTCGCGGCCGCGCCTCTCTGATTCATACATCACTCACAAATTGAGTACGAGATCTTACTTATTTCTTTTCCCTTAAAATCTATGACAATAACACGATAGACACATTGATCGATGTGTACGTTTTGCGGTCATATATAATGCTATTAAAAACTAATATATTATTGGTCTTAATCAATTAGAAAACTTTTTATTTATTAGCTTTGTTCGTATGAATAGTTATCACGTTTATCAATAGTGTCTTATGTATTATCTACATATTGTTTACAAGGCATCCAAGATCTTTAATAAGTGACCAAAAAACATACGCACCACTGATGACGTAAAAATATTCAAAATTATGCTTAAACAGTTCCTCCTTGACAAATGTTATTATAGTATAAATGACTTTTTAATTAACAAAATTGAATGAATTGTAATAATTAATTAGACATCATTTAATAATGTATTTTAATTTAATTTATTAATGTTTTGTTTGTATGAAAATTTTAATTTATTTTTATTTTTATGTGGCGGAAATACGGAGAAAAACTATACCTATTTGTAAGACCATCTTATACGTGTATTTCGTAATAAATGATTTGATTGATTGATCAAATTAACGTATATTTTAATATGTCTACGAAAGTTTTTAAAATCCCGTCGTTTATGTACCTATGTACTTTTCCTCTATCCCTGGTGCAAACACAAGAATGAATAAATCATGATATATACGAGTGATGTCTGGGGATATCAATGTGGTGTAAAATATTCTTAATGTAGTATTAACTTAGGCTCATAACGTGCTGCTCGAATTATGTTCGTCCAAACTTAATTAATCCTCGTTGCATGTTTCTGTGGTCAAACGCGTGGCAACAAGTCGTATTATTCAAAACTCGTTAAATTTGATGTCCCATAATAACGTAATGATAATTTTAATTAATGTTGCAAAACAATGAGCAGTCGCGTATTGTGCTGAAATATGTTATACGTTACTAGTAGAGTCGGTGAACTTCGTATCATCTTGGAACATTAGTCCCGTTTTTTGTAACGTTTCTTATTAATGCCCAGCTACTATTGGTTTAAGCGCTATGTTACATAGCCTATACCTTTCCTCGGTAAATAAGCTATCCTACACAAAAATATTTCTTCAATTCGATCCAGTAGTTCCTAGGATTAATGCGTTCAATCAAACAAACAAATTTTTTAGACTTTAGAATATCAAATAGGTTTATTTTTTACTAAATTATTATTATGTAATTCCTTTTACCTACACCAGTCAAAAAATACAAAATTTTATTAAAAACAAAAGTCTCATGAGTTCACAGATATATAAATGAGTAAAAATAAATATATCATGTATTTGATACTTACGTACTAATTATTAAGTACGTATAATAATAAAAATGGATGTCTAGTAACAGTTTTGTAAATAATCAGAATTATCAAATTCTGACTACACCAATAAGGTTAATTATATAGTCTCTACCTCAATATCTAAGAAAATATTGTAATATATTTCATCAATCGTATTGAGAACGCAAGTTTATAAAACCCACATCTAATATTGGTATTAGAAGCCACGAGATTGATGACGACAGCTCGAAGCTTACCGACTCGAAGATAACACTGTAGTCCAATATTGCGTGACGGAGTACCGAACGAAAATTCACTAGGTTACGATACGTATCCCTTTTTTGACATGCAATGAACTTTGGTATTACAAGAATAATGCTCTGAACGTTTCTCTATGCAATCAGGTTTCATTTCATAATAAAACGTACCGACGATGTACATTTGTTATTTATAATGCTTTACCATATTTTGTAGTAATCATTTAAAGTTACATGTCAAAAATAACAATTAACTACACTTTAAGTTGAAGCTTTTAAAAAATGTATTCAATTTTATCAAACTTGCTCCTGTTCTCACTCTGTATCTTTCTTTCTCACTCCTTGTCAAAGATTGAAAATAGGGCAATGTAAATGAATCATGCAACGGAACCATATGCCACTTTGAGATAAAAAATTGAAACTATTGATTCTATCACGTAATTTCCACATCGTCAATAATAAAATCTTGTTCCTTGCGGTAATCGTAATCTAAACAATCATATTTATGTCTCATGAATGATATAAAATTATCTTAAATGTTGTACCAGATGTTTGTTTTCAATGCTAGGATGATACAAACATCTCATGAGTAATCTGTCAAAAATTTTAGCTGCCTGTCTTCTCAGATACGAAATACACAGGTGCGTAGCAATGCCTACGCGGTCTACGCATTTCGTAGCAAGAGTTTATTGCCATCTATATGGCATTTTTTATCGACCCAGAGATCGCAGTGTCTTTAACCAGCGATGTAAGATGCGAGAGGCCGCTCACCTGAGCAGCCGAGGACGCGTCCCGTCTCTCCGCCCACTTGTGGCGGTGGCGATACTGGCAGGGCGTCGCTCACGGAACGTCCGCATATCTTGCACTTTCATGCCGTACCATCATAAAGCATCACAACACGAAGGTACGCGACACGCGAGTCGCATGGTAAAACTCGAGTGGCGCGCAGCGGAGGCGCAAGCGGTAGTGCCGGCGATGTGGCGCGGCGCCGCGCGGCGGACCTGACTGCTGTCTCCGCGGCGCTCCGCTCGCGAGACGGGCGCGGCGCCGCCGGCCGCCGCACGCACGCGCCCTGCCCC
>DWJN01007205.1:0-10142 GCA_018248895.1 Carystus phorcus | reverse complement strand
GGAATCTGACAACAACGTATCCTCTAAGCATTCGGACAACGAAAAAGCATCGGACAGAGAGCGCAGCGAATCTCCTGTGCTGCATCTGGTAGAGCCGGATAATAACAATTCACCCAAAGATTTATTAGATTGCAGAGATTATATCTCCAAAATCGATACCAAAGATTATTCAGAAAAGGATCAAATGTCTCAAGCGAATGATGATGCTGATAGCTCTCATGGCAATGTTATGTCAATTGAAAACTACTTGGAGGTGACCTTATCAACAGACTCTGAGGCTAGTCATTTATGTAGCCAATGTAATCAAATGTTTCCCAGTGAACAGTCCCTTTCCTCACATCAATGTAGTGCTAAGCCCACCGAAGAAAAGAAATATCCATGTCATGTTTGTTCAGAGAAATTTCCCAGCTACTGGGAACTCAGGAAACATATAAACAATCACTTTCCAGGGATGCTCGATTCAAAATCCAGTTTTTGTCATCTATGTCAAAAGGATTACACAAAGACAGGCTTTATGAACCACCTGCGTAAACACACAGGTGAGAGGCCGTTTGTGTGTGAGCTATGTCACAAAGCTTTCTCACAATCAAGCTCCCTCTCTATACACATGAAGTTCCATCTTAATGTACGCAAACATGCTTGTACAGTGTGTGAGAAAAAGTTTGTAACTAAGAGTGAACTATCCCGTCACATGACTGTACACACAAAACAGAAGTCTTACTATTGTGGTGTATGTGACAAAGCCTTTACTCGATCCGATAACATGAAGAAACATGAAAAAACACATGGGTAGAAAAATATGTGGATTATTTAATCAGGCATCATCAATATTTCATTAAATATTGCATAGTCAATTAACTGCCGCAAACTTTTGCTATTTACTACAAATTGAAAATCTTAAGGGGTTATTGTCTGCGACACTTAACAGTTTTAGTTTTGATTTTTGATTCTCTTATTGCCAAAAATTTAGTCATAATTGTTAATAGTTTTCATTATTTTATACCAAACTGAAAATAATTTTCTAGTTAATAAATTAGTCATTATGGTGTGTTTATGTGAGTGTCTTGACACTCTGGTGTGCTGCTGTAGTTGCTTTTGAGTTTAAGGTTTTATTTATGCGATTTCTAAATGCATGTTTGGGTTACACTTAGTGAATTAGGAAAATGCCTTTTACAGGTGCTCTACTATAATCTACTACATATCTGAATCCAAAGTTGCCTTTTAAGATATGATAAAGTGATATATTAACTTGTGAATATAGGTCAAATGGCCAAAAATTCCGATAGATATACTGTAGTGTTTGCATTAGATAGGGGAATATTACTACACTATTGAGGCCTTCTGTTAAACATGTATGTCACAAATGCTAATAATTGTTCCTGCTTCATTTGAGAGCTTTAATAACTATATTTTTGTATTCACCTTTACTGCAAGGTATATGTAATACCGGTTGTAAAGTATAACTTTGCCAAATTTTAGATAAGTGTATGAAGTGATTCTTATTGTACTGTGTTGTAACCAAAGCAATAATATTATCTAATGTGCCTATTCTATTTTATAACTACACAAAAATACCAAATAATTTGTAGCTTTTAGAATTTTTATAGTAATAAATTTAGAAAATATGTATTTGACAAGCCAAATTGGATTTATAGTCAATAATTTTATGATAACTTATAGTCTAATTTTCATCACTGAGGCATTATTTTCCTATTTAATAGTCTCAGAAACGAGGGTTAAATTAGCCATGTCGAACAATTCATTTATTTTAAGTCTATTTATAATAGAAATTTTTAACTTGAACAAATAATGTAATCATAATTGTCACAATAATATTTATACTCAAACATGCTTTGATATAATGTTCTTGAATGTATTTTTATAAGCATGTCTAATTGTTTATAAACTTTTTATATCATATTCTATGTATTTATATCGAATATATAATATCCCTATTGATAGAAAAATTCTATTTTAGTACTACAAATCATCCCAAAGATAAATTGGCTTAGAAAACCAAAGCTAATTAAATTTATACCATGTGCCACTATTCAATTGTATGTAGGTACTATTTGTCAATTTTGTAGAAATTATTGTCATTTTTATATTTAGTAGTAGACAATAATTACATTTTAATATATTTATATTTAATTTATAAGAAAGTTGCATGACTTGTTTATAGAAATAGGTAAGGAATAAGGTTGAGCCAAATGAAAAATACACAAAAATCTACAAGACTGACAATAATATTCAGAGTAGATATTAATTCGTGCACAAAGTAAACATATTATTTATTGACGCCTAATGGAACAACAATTTTTACTATTTATGGAAAATGCACCTTGTTATAAACTCATCATGACAATTAGATTAAGAACCGTTTAATACATATGAATTATATCTGTTTTATGGGGAAAATGTAATAATTGTCGATTTTATTAAAGAGTTGTTTGTTGCAAGTAATGTTTTATTTAATTCTAACTAAATAGGTCATTTTCCCTTTGTTCTAGGTTACGCTAGCGATGTCTGCAAGGTTGCGTAATCTAAATCCGTATGAGTTACATAAGTACTTAGTAAACGTATACAGTCTCAATACTAAGGGTTCCACGGGATCTCTCACGCGGGATACGTCTAGAGACAGAACAGACCTTGACGTTATTCGTGAAAATCATAAGTTCCTCTGGGAGGACGATGATGTGGCCGACACGTGGGAGAAACAATTGGCTAAAAAATACTATGACAAACTCTTCAAAGAATACTGTATCTGCGATCTAAGTAGATATAAAGAGAACAAAGTAAGTTCTATTTCACTTTGTTCTCGTATTGTATATATTCTATTTTATTATTTACTTTCCTTTCTCAACCATCATTAATGCTACTTATTTTCAGTCTGCTCTATTTAAATACAGTTATCTAGCGACGAAATCGAAGCTAAAATGTTTACATCGTATTTACCATTTATTTCTAAAGGCCACGTCGAACTGAATATAATTAATGTTTCCCTCCCCTAGCCTTCGTTGAGATGAGATGGGGACGGTACGTTCCCCTATGAAACTTGAATTACCTTTTTTTTGCCCCAGAGACCTTCCTTTGTGCGAGATATTGCAGGGAACTTAACAATAGCCATATAGTGCCTTTTGGTAGGCTAAATATAACGCTGTGTTCGTTCCCCGCTACACAGCCACACATCTGCCTCTTGGTTTTTTTTACCCCACACTGATTCCAAAGGTCGGCCATCTTAATGCACTCCAGGTTTATTTTTATTCTGCGTAACGAGGGATAAATCTAATAACTGCTTGATTCTTACCTTCCACTACACTTTATTTCTATCTATTTTAATGAATACGATGATTTTTTTATACATTATATCAATTACGTTAGGTAGATAGGTATTTGTTCAATCTAGCTTTGATTCAGTTGAGTTAGCTAGCACCTTCCTACGATCAATCGTGAAATATTGTTATGTTGTTTAGGTTACAGCGGGGTCGGCTAGGCGGTTACCTAATTATAAGATAACAAATTAAGGCAATTTTAAGTTTCCCTGTATAGTAAATTTTGTCGATTTTTTGTGGTTCGAAAATGGTTTGGATGCACAATTTATCTAAAAAAATGTTTTTTTTTTTATGAATTTAATCATTTAACTTTGTTGTATGGGTATTAAATACGGTACCTATAAAGTTAGACCCTTTAATTCATCATAAGAAGATAGTATATACGTATTTATTAATAATATGACCCATCTGCCGTACCATTGTCTATTGAGGAGAAACTACTTATAGAATATCGACAAAATTACTTAGTACCCTGCACCTATTTTCTAATTTCCTACCAGCTCATTGCTAATACGTATATAAATAAAATCCATTTTGGAGAACGCTTCCCGTATTCGTACATTTTGTAACAAACAATCGATTATTTATATAAGTTTATTATTGAGAAGCAAACAATCACATTTAAATCTTATGCATACAAATTCATACATTCTTAAACCTCTACAAACGATGGTATCTTTAAGATGTAAGTACCTACATCTAAATAAAGCTTTCAATAAAGTATTACGCCAACAACTCTTATTAAGCTAACCTATTTATTTAGTGATTCTTTGTAAACCTGTTGGTAAGGAGACTGATAAAAATTAGCTTTTTTATGTAACTAAGTAGCTGATGGTATGTGATCATTGTCGCCCATAATATATCGGCAACGCCAAAGGCATCACTGATGCAATGCCGGCCAAGAAATAATAGTGAAGAAAGTAATAAAATATTGATGCTCAAACTTCCCAGCTAAAACTTGTTTTTGAGTTGATGGTCCATTGGTTGGGTGGTGTGTTGTCCATGCCATCCACGGCAAAAAGGATCAAGATAATAGAAAAAATAATAATGGACCTACAATATTGAACCGTGTTATACGTACGTAATTTAACGAAAATAAATCATGACTGTATAAATAAAGGCAGACTATTTGATGAGCACCTTGCTGAGATGAAAGAAGTCGCTAAATATCATAATGTCTCAAACATTTTGTAAGTCTATAGTTTAATTAATAATATATATGTAGGTACTATCTCCAAAATCCTCAATGTGATTCCTAGAAATGGCAATTGGTTTTTTTTACCTCCTATCTATACCAAAGATTATGGATAGATAGAATAATAAATGTTTAAAATGTAAAATATAAGGTGGCCCTACGATGGCGTGTCGAGAAAGAAGTAGTGCTCGGCAAAGGCCAGTTCCAGTGCGGCGACAAACGGTGTAACAACGACAATGAACTCAAGTCTTGGGAAGTCAACTTTGCGTATCTCGAGGGTAAAGAAAAGAAGAACGCATTAGTGAAACTTCGTAAGTTTTGTGATCATTTTACAACGCTTCTATGCGTTGTGTGTTTTAAATCGTGGTGTTAAAAGAACGAGGACCAAGACGCCGGGTTTCTTTAAGTATCCACCACATTGTTTTGATTCATTTCAGCGAAGTTATACCTATAATAAATTTCTTCATAAAAAAAACATTTTTCAGGGTTATGTCCCGAATGTTCGGATAAATTAAACTATAGATCCAAAAAGCGGGAAGTGAAAAGACTGAAGAAGAGTTTAAAAAAGAGAAGGAAAAGAAATAAAAATAAGCCAGAGACAGAAGAGGGCGAGAGTGAGGACGGTCTAGAGATCGACGCCGCAGGTGACGATGAGCCGTCCACTTCGCAAAATGTTTTAGAATCGCCGACGGAGACCAACGCAGAAGAATCATTATGGAAAAAAGGTTTTCTTCTCGTCTTGATATTTTCTTTCAAATAATTTAAAACTTGACAATGATTCCCACTGATAGTAACAGGCTAGTATAAGATCGATGGTGCTTATAATTATTAGTGAAAGCTTATTCTGTTATCTGTTGTTATCTGTTGTCTCTCTTCTATTTATTCAATGGAAGTGCTCTTAGCGGATTTTTGTATAACTGAACACCAATGTCACCTACTATTACATCTAAAATTACTGATATTGACTAAAGGTAGCTTGATTACTTTAGGTCCTATTGGAAATATATTTTCACAGCCCCAACAATGTTTCAAAATTAGTCATTATGATAAAGTATAAATATTGAAGTAATTCGTATTTGTGTGTGTATGATTAATACCAGAGAATGTTTGTGATGTCTTTACATATAATGTAAAATTTGTTAAAATTTGTCCTACATAGTCATTTAAGCAGATTGAAACCTAATATTATGACGTTTTACAGGCATACAGGAGGCAGAAGAAAAAACTCGAGAAGAAGAATTCGAGGAATATTTAGAAGATTTGTTACTATAATTGTTTATGTTACATTATAATTTTAAGAAAAAAAAAACTTCGTTTCATTTAACCATTTTATTGCATCCTGTTCATACATGTCTACACATTGTGTGATGAAGTAAAAAATTAGGTAAAAAATCGCTACAATTACAATCACAATGTTTTATAAACAATTTACATGTTAATATGAACAATATTTTCCCTATGAACTACACGCACATCATTCATAAAAAAACATATGGCCAATATAATTCAGTCAACATTAGATAGGTTCTATTGCTGCCTACTTCAGAGTAATGATAAGTAAGACCCGCAGTGAGTCTTATGATGAAATAACTATGTTTATATTTAGTGATATAATAAGTCATCTAGGTCTTTAAAAATGGAAACGGCGCCATAAGAACTACTAGACAAATCGTTAGTTTTTCCGAACACGTTCACAAATATAACGATTACGTCATAAAAATATAAATCTGTAATCCTAAATAGTCACGTATTAAATGAAAATATGGTTCTAATATTTATTATTCATCTTTAACGAATAATTATTAATACCGAAGAATGTAAACAATCTACTAACGATAAGTTTACAATCAGTTCAACTATTTAATATTGTTTATTATGAATACATTTACCAAAACAATTACTATTTATTTATTTTAATAATGGTACTTAGTAATTACCACACAATGGTGATTGAATCAACAATAACTTCCATCTGTGAGTTGCGATGATTACAAACCATTTCTACAGAATAATTATTTATATGTTGACTGAACGGCATTATAACATAAAATTTGTAATAAACAACAACAAAAATATATTATGTACACAAAAATTATATACGAAATTACAGACATTACAACAATCTTAGATTAATGTATATCACATTCCAATCTTAGCCTCGAATGTAAACATCTCAACACTTATGGTAGACGATATATATGAAACCACGTGTATAATTTTATATAACGAACTAATTATATGTTTAGTGCAAATGCAATTATAAGCAACAAACTATATCTATATGTACGCAACATTATATTATCACGTTGTTCACTCCCAATATATTTGAAAGACTAATTTTTTCCTATTACTATTACAACTTTATTTTCTGGAAACTAATCACGAAACACTACGTAAAATTAGATCAAGTGCGAAGATCTATAGAAACGACAAGTCAAAGTACCACGAAAATCCTCGGCTAAAAATGCATCAACCGTTTACGTGTAATATTGGAGACGAGCGTCTATTGTAGATAAAGTATTATTACGCGGTATTAAAACTCTTAGAATAATGTAATTTCAACGTTGTAATCCGGTTTAGCCTAACGGTAAAAGAAACCGGATACGATTTATTATTTATTTATATTTTTCATATATAAACTAAATGTGATTATCAAATAGTGCCGTTAACGGTTAAAATAGAATTTCTAAGTTGGTTACTGTCCTCCAGCGGAAGTATCAGACTAAAAACATGACAAAGAGGAAGGCGGCGCAAATCTCTGAACAGGCGCTACTAGAACTTGAGTCAACCATTACAATGTGTTTTAAAATTTTCAGTATAGAATAGAACATGCAGTCGTATATGTTTCATATCACATTTCTTTTTTAATTTTTTAATACACATTGTAACTGCTTTTTAGTTTATTAATTTTCTGTGAGTAAATGATTTTCTATATTAAAACTCATTAAGAAACCTATTTTGTACAATAACGTGAAATATGTAATCGACAATATGCAATCTAATAAACTAATCAAGGAACGGTTTTAATGTAAATGACCATAATATCGTACAAAAGGATTTCACAAATTCTAGTAGTGCCTCCTCGTGGCAAAGTTCGGCAGCCGCCTTCCCCATTGATGGCATATGTCGTCAGAAGTCGCATTGACAGGAAATTGGAAGAGCGGAAAATTATTTTGGAATATTATTACACGATAACAGACATAATTGACTTTAAAAATTGCGCATTTAGTCTGCCCGTGTTGCCGCTCCGAAACATGGCCGCTCTGATATACGCGAATTCGGAGACGCAAGATATCGGCTTGCGGTGACGCGTAAGTTCGTCGAATCTCAAAGTGTGGCGGAGTTCAAAGGGGCCAAAAAAATCGACAACGTGTATACATTTATTTGTTTTGAGCATTTTTAGCCACTTCCTCGTCGTCGGAGCAATCCTCGTCGTGCGTGTGCGTGAGCTGGCGCGGGGTCTCCGGCCGCACGTGGGGAACCGAAGCTTGTGCCTAGGACGATAACAATTTTAATATATCAAAGTTATTATTAATCAAACATAAAATTAGTAAAGTATAAGTAGTAAAGTCAATGTACATTCTGATCGCAGCATGGAGTATGGAACCATGTAGTTTGATCCCATTGAAAATTAATTCTTTAGCACTAAGGACCTTTTACAATCAGTTAGAAGATGTCCTAGAGAAAGGTCAGGTGAGAAGCTTCCTCAACCGGGGAGTATGTATGAAAAGAGTGAGGAAAGTTAAGGAAGAGATGTCAGAATCATAGCGTAGTATTCCCAAAGAGAAACAGGCGTAATTATATGTATGTATGTATGTATAAAAGCACCTTTCCGAAACGGTGAAAGAGTCAAAAAATGACGCATAAGTGTATTGAACTTACCTACATGAATAAATAATTTTGAATTTATAGGAGAATACATGTCAAAATGACTGTGTAAATAGGGTATTCGTGTTTACTCGTTACTCGTTACCAATATGTAAAGGGTTTTTCGTGATCTTATTCGTGCAACAAAATTCGGACAGTTGTAAAAGGGGTGTTAATTCAAAATTCTTTGTGATGACTACTCTAATGCGTTAGTAAGGGTGCATCCATAAATAACGTCACCCGTTAAGGAGAGAGGGTCGACAAAGTGTGACATTGTGTGACAAGGTAGTTCGAGGGGGTCCTGAATTTCGTGACGTCACATTTAAATATCTTTTAAAATCTAAGTGTTCAAACACGAACTTTGAACTATTAACTTGATGTTAATTTTATTAAAAAATAATTTAAATTGATATAAAACAAATTTCAGAACCGCTGTTTAAATTCAGTAATTATTTAGTAGTAGTAAGTAGCAAGAGTCGGAAATTCATACAGGATTTTATTTTATAATTACATGTGTTGTGTACAACAAAGATCATTTATATTGTACTAGCGACTGGTCTCGGCTTCGCACGGGTGCAATGCTGATACTAAATACACAACAGAAAAACTGTGAACGTATTATACATATAAACCTTTCTCTTCAATTACTATCTATTAAAAAAACCGCATCAAAATCCGTTGCGTCTTGCGTAGTTTAAAAGATTTAAGCATACATAGGGATATAGGGACAGAGAAAGCGACTTTGTTTTATACTGTGTAGTGATTGAGTTGCCTTGTGTAATGAGAGTGAGTGTGTGAGTGAGTGAGTTACCTTGATAGTGTCCACGGGATCGGCGGTGGAGGTTTCCTCCGAGGTGTCCTCGGTGATGCACACCGGCGCGCTGTACACCCGCTGGCTGCTCGAGTGTCTGGAACTGTGCCAGTTGCACGTTACTACCGTTATTTATATATTTACCGAGCTGCACCCGACCGCATCGCTACGTATATTAAAAATCTTATTTAAAGACAAATCAGCCCATATAAGATTTATTACAATTATTATTATTTACCACTTACCATCAGGCGGGATTGTAGTCAAGTATTGACTAGTTGCAAATAAAAAAAAAAGAATCGTTTTGATTCTGTTTATTGAAGTGCTCTTATATGGGAGATCAATCAACAAAAAAATCAACATTTTCAACTGTAACTCATCTACCATGTGTCCGATCGATATAACTTTAGTACCAAAACCACAATATACTCTATTATATAGACGTAGTACATCTACGAAGAACAACCAACGGTCTACCGCGCCCTCCGAAGCACAGAAGTGAGCAAAGTTGGTGTTTTGAGTAACCTATCCGGACTGGCTATCAATTAACTAATAACAATAACATATACATAATACGTGGCTATCAATTAACTAATAACATATACATAATACGAGTAAATACAATTGCAACTTATGCGAGCATAAAATTAAAAGTACTGTTACAGTTTTATCATAATTTATTAAAGAGCTGATCGAGAAATATTTGTTAACTCCTTGTACGTACATATGTATAAGTATGTGTGCACACGTGCGTATAACACACGTCAAAGTCGTCAAATTATTTATTTCGTCTTAGGAACTTACAGCTTACTTAACGGAACTCAAAAACTACTACAAATAACAACCTCAGTAACAATTTACATCTATACTAATATATAAAGCTGAAGAGTTTGTTTGTTTGATTGTTTGAACGGGCTAATCTCAGGAACTACTGGAC
>DWJN01007204.1:0-10143 GCA_018248895.1 Carystus phorcus | reverse complement strand
ACCGACCGCGCCCGCAGTTGCTTAACTCTGTCGATCGCATAGGATCGACGCGAGCCGCCGGACTATAAGCGCTTCAAGGAAGCTTTACAGGATTGTATCCCGATAATGCAATTTTATTTTTGTGTTGATTGAATTTGTTTTGTGAAGTTTTAAATCGTAATTAAATAAGTCTAATTTCATATTTAATTTTAAGCCTATATTCTTTTATTTTGTAACAATATTTATCTATTTCTTTTCTTCTAATATGGCGCTTGTTCCTCTTGTGAAATGTTTTAAGTTATGGAGGATTTGTAATTACTATGAATATTAACCACTTATCTTTAGTGTCATAATTTATTGTGTAAAAATAAAATAACATTTGGTATTCGACTTAAGGAAATTCACCAATCATTACTCTGTCAGAGGAAAGGTAAAGTTTCTTACGTAATATTGTTTTTAAAGTTCCCAAAGGGTTTCAACGAGACCCATTACAAATTCCTACGTCCTTCCGTAATATTGCTATAATCACTTGAACTGTAACAGACGTGTGTCATCGTGAGAAGATGGTTTTCATACAAAAAACATGTTAATTCCACGTAAACATTGTACGATATGGAGCTTTTCATGAACAACTCTTGAACTCGGTCGATTATATAAATATTTTTAAGTTATTTACCTAATCCTAAACGAGTGTTGGTAGACAGTTACGGGTATCAACCGAACAGCCATTATGGGTGTTCCACGTGGTCGCGTTCTTCTACGTGACATCACTTTGCAGGTGCGGACAATATTAAAGTATACACATAGTATACACATAGTATACACATATAATAATAAAGTAGATAATGAACAATTTTGATTCTTGTTTTGGTATTATAACGTTAGGTCGAAAGTTTATAGATTGTAGTTTGATTCTCTCACCCTCGCATTTATACGTGTACGTGTATGTGTTCATATGTGAGCAATTTTGTGTTTTTTTTTTATGTTAATTGAGGAACTAATGGTGTTTTGATATTTTTACAAACTACTAGCTGCTAGGATGCAAATTCTAAGCCGAATTTTAACCCCCTATTCAAGTTTCTACGAAGATTTTTTCTTAATCTTTACTTTCCCCACGTTATTTTATAACGAACCCTTGTACTAACTTTCATTTTTTCAGACCGTGCGTTTCTTGATACTAGGCCATTATTAATGTTCATTAAATAATATTTAGATAAAATGTGTAATACTTATTTAAGACTAGTTTAATTAAGTACTCTATTTTCATCTGTATTACACCGTGTAAAAATTAATATAATTCTTTTTATTTTGTTACCAGTAATAAAAGAAAAATATTTAGTTATTCAATGTTTAAAGAGGATCACAGATCATATTTTTTTTTAACCTAAGTAGGTATATAAAATTAGGATTTTAAAAAGATTTTGGACGTAGAATAAACAGTTCCTGGATTAATAAAAAACTCATTTTGAAATAAATCGAATATAGTGGACACGGTCTGTCGAAGGTTTTCTCCAAATTTGGAATCATTAGTCGAAAACAAATTTAGTATGAATAGAGTTACTGTTGGGAACAAGCAAAAAAGCATTTTCATCTAACTTTTTAGTTAGATTTTCACGGTCTGCACCCGTTCACAGTTCAATGGAATTCTGAATCCTATTCCATTTCAGAGCCACGGTGGTAAAAACCCCGAATGGTTAGTTTTACAGCACAGATTCTAATTAAAAATCGTTTTTTCCACTTTCAGAGTTCTCATCGATATTTGATAGTTGTTGCTGTGTGTTGATGGAAATTGATGATTGGTTATGTTGTGTTTGATTAAAATTTCCCTTTTTTCTTTGCGTAATTTCAGTATTTGGTGTCATATTCGTTGGAAATGTATAATTCGTACTTACTCTACACATAATATTTTTGTCTGGCTGAGCTTATATCAAAACAATTTATTTATTTTTGTGATATAATGATGCTGTTTTTTTCTTCAAGAAGTGAGTCCATCGCTTCCTCCTTGGCCAGAAACGCGTTGGTGATATCCCTAGTGTTGCTAATGTCCATGGGCGATGGTAATCACTTATCATCAGATGACCCGTCTGCTCGTTTGCCTGCTTACATCATAAAAAAAATTATAATTTCATAAATGACATTGTACTACAGTTAATAACTAAATTTATTATGTGTATGATTACACGGGATTATGACTTTTAAAATAATAATAAGAATAATATTTTTATATACATATGTATATGCTATAAGAAATACGCAAATTTTAAGGGAGGCTTTATGATAGTTTTACATAGCGATGTTTTCGAAAGTCTTCCGATGTAGTTCTCCTATTATTTATCTTTTCTTTTATACACATTATATTGTATACATACATTAAAACTCGTTAGTTCGTTTTTCTTCGATACGAATATATAAACCTACAATGCTTCTGCTCATGTGTATGTCACTGAACTTTTCCTAAACGGGATGTAGGTACCTACCGACTGTGATGAAGTTTTTTGTGTCCAAATGTATTCGAGAGAGTTAGGTTTTATTAACATCTAAATCTATACTTATTATAGAGCTGAAGAGTTTGTTTGGTTGACCGCACTAATGCTAGGAACTACTAGTTCGAATTGAAAAAATCTTTCTGTGTTGATAGTCCATTTACCGAGGAAGGCTGTAGGCTATACAACATAATATTACGACCAATAGGAAGTGTGTAATAAGAAATGTTACAAAAACGGAACCAGTGTTCCAAGGTGATACATAGTTCGTCGGCCCTACTAGTTATAATATAGAAGTTTAGCCTAATTACTTCTGCTAGCTACTTAAGATAGTTCAATCATGCGAAACATAAATTAACACAACAGACTTTAGTTGCTATTACTACTTCGTGTTCATCAAATACCCATCTCGGGGTCGGAACGCACTGCCGCGGGGTCTACCGCGGTTGGAGTATTGTAGTTGCACGAACTTGCGTAGCTCATTTGCGTTCTAGTTATATCCAACTTGACTTGGTTTACGTGTTTTTATAATGAACTAGTTCCTCTGAGTTCGAATTTCTTTTACAATAAAAACGTAAACTTACATGCTCATATTCCAAGATTTATCCGTCACATATGTTTGCTCCTTTCGGGGTTTGAAATCAACTTCTCAATTGGCAAAATGTTATATGTATTGTCAATGCCACACGAATGTGTTTAGGTTTATTTGTAAATAAGAGCAATCTGAAAATTTTATTACTATAAGTTGAGGTTGGCTTGAACTTTATACTTGGAACCAAGAATTGAGTATATTTAATTAAAACTTATAAACTTTTGTGTCAAAGACCTCTAAGAAATAAAATGTATTTACTTAAAACCCATTTATTGATACTATTTCCGTGGGCTGAAACACGATAGAAACCAGAGTTCAAATTATTATTGAGGAGTTAGATTCTCGATTTCACATTAAAACCGATCATACCCGATCATATTATATTATTAAAGTAATAAAATTTTCAATTGGACCAGTATTAAAATGTAAACATAATTAAGAAATATTATTAAATGTCCCAACCCATTTTTAAATGCTCCTTGTGAAAACGTATTCGTTAAATAAAAAGGGTTAGACAGCTATACAGTTCACAAAGATATCCTTTGAAAAATTTTCAAGCGGCAAGTATTTCCAAGGGTCGACATATTTCAGGACGTTTAAAGCTAATGCTCTCTATTCATTCCTCTCAGTAAGTATAAACTCATGTTCCATAATGTTTTTTACTTGATTTAGCGAACGTGAGCTCAGAGTCCGTTCTGAATGGTTTTATTGAACACTTACTTTTGTACGAATTTATTTTTGTTACGAAATGATTAGCTATAGGTATGGTTCTATGGAATACTTTAGTAATGATGTTTTGTTAGTTTATTCATAATTCTTCTAATTACAATGTGTGGATTAAATGCTTCGAAGCATTTTCTACTACTCAAACCTAGTATTTATGGTTATCCTGATAAGAATTTGTTTAGCATAGAATTGTACAATTTGTTTATTGATTAATAGTTGTACCCGTTGATGAGCATATTAAAAAAAAATTAAGAAAAGTCAGCGTATATAAGAACACATTAGTTTTGATTCTGTTCACTGAAGTGCTTTTGGATATATATTGTATATGGGTAGATCTAGTTCGATCGATCAGCAAAAATCAACATTTTTGACTGTAACTCATCAACCACCTGACATAATTTTGATCGACATAATTTTGGTACCAAAATCTTCAAAGATTTTTGAACAAAGTTGCTAAAGACATCATTATAGTATGTCGTACCATTTTAGAGTTTATAAAAGACATACAAACATACATTGATTTTTATATATACTCAGATTAGATAAAACTGGTAAAAACTGATAAAACGGATTCAAATTAATACATTGGATATTTCTTACGACATCTTTAATTTACGCAGGCGATTTTTAGGATTGTCTTTTTGTCCGTTAACATGTTCGGGCATTAACTGGAAACCACTGAAAGATTACTTTGAGGTTTGATGTTGGTAGTAGTTGTGTATAATAAAAGATATTAGGTAATTGGAATGGAGGCTCTGTAATATTTTTAAATAACGCGTTGACTATTTTTGTCAGTATATTGTCCTAACTCGTAAAAAAAAAAACAATTTTCTCAGATACACAGTTTCAGGTTATTATGATATTTGTACAATGCTTGACATGAATAAATAGCAATCGTTTCGGGTGCGGGTAAAATGGATTTACTTAAAAGAGGATGTATGATGTTATATGCATTGTTTTTATGATTTCCTACATATGTAGGAGTCAAGTAAAATAATGTTTTAGAGATTATACTATATAATAATAACTTTATGATACAATTGTAGAAATAATTGTATTTTTAATAATTTTTAATGCTATTTATTTTCTTTCCTTTAGTTTTTACATACTTATAAAGTAGATAAGTCCTTCCAGGTTTGATTTTAAAACAGTTGACAGCCTTGGACTTAATATAATAATATGTTAAGAAACAAGAGGGAACTTTTGATTTAACCAAGTTTACCGATTGACGTATCTTTCATAATTTTATGCTTATAATAGGTATGTACAGTCTACAAACATCAGCAAAAAAGGTTGTTATTAAATTCCTCAGAAAATCGCTCCCCAAGAACATCGCTTGAAACCAAAAGTTCAAAATGCTTGTGAGTATCATTAAACGTTTAATATTTAAATCACGAGGGCAGTCAATTTCTCCACTTAACCATCTGTAATTTATATAACAGAGAAATGAATATTAAGCAAAAGGCAATACAATGTTTCCTCTATAACAATAACCCTAAATCAAACCAAACATTTATCACTCCTAGAAATGTAATGTTATGAAATATGAAAATGAATCACAACGATATTTCGCGTTATATTCAGTTTTTTATGAAACCACAGGTGTCTTTTATATGACACCGTTTTTTCTTTTAATATTGTTCACATCTTTGATGCTCTGCATCTTCGTAAAAATGTTTTTCTCCCCTGTTTCTGTGTTCGTTCGGGAAATCGTTTTGATTTAGTTTGGTTTGCTCTTAATATTGTTCACAAGTAATGTTTTGTTTTTCTCGTGGGTATCGGATGTCCATTCCGTCCAGTCAGCTAAGCTTGCAATTTTTACGAACAAGTTATTCCTTCCGACCCATTCGTGGCATTTTACTGGAGTAAAACATTTAACCGGCTGTTTATTATCGGGGCACAAATTGAAATGTTTTTTTATGTCAATAAACGCGGAGATTTTATTATTAAGAAACTAATGCCTATGAATGTCCGTAATTTTATAAATGTCTCCGATGGGGTACTAGTTAAGAATAATAGGGAAAAATAATAGAAGATAGCAGATAGCTTGCAAATAATTGGCTTAGTATTACTACAACCTTAATTACCTTCTATCATACGACTGATTCTACAAGAGCCGTCTTAGTTAGCCAAAAAAAAATAATAATTGTACAATTATGCACGTGTCCTGTTAAGATACATTTTTAAAAATAACTTCTTAGTTTATATAAGTAAATCTTTTACTAATTCATACTCCTACGTTCACTGATTCAAGCTGTGTGTTTTCTGTCATTCAATGACCATTGGCATTTTGCTAAGTATTATTGTAACGATCTTTTTTTAATATTCAACTGTTATTGATGACTGATTTCGTAAGTTGCTAAATACTTCTGTACTACAAGTATTGCAGTCGAAAAAAAAAAAAGAAAACCTGTCTTCACAGTATTTAAAATTGTCGCTTGGTCACCTTAAAGTGCAGAACGCTGTTTCGTGTAACCGCCATTCCATTCCATGAAAAGTGTCTCGCTCGCCATTCTAAGCCTGAAAAATATATTGCAACTCTTTAATTCTTGACATCATCGTTGCAAAGCGAAAGAGTTTAAATGAATTTTAGGTAACATTTACTCTCTCGTTCCAATTTTAGAGGGTATATACCTATATTTTTATTTTATTTTTATATATTGTAACATAATAGTATGTAGCTCGACCACAATGCATGCCGTGGTACCCTATAATTAAGGCTACATTAAGTTTTAAATTTTAAGATTTCATTTATCTAGCTTTAAGAACAATGTATTGTCTTGTTGGTTACCCTAATAAAATAAAATAAAAAATAAAATATTTTTAGAATATATCCTTGAGTCTTTGCGGACAATATTAAACTGCCAATACTCATATCTCGATATGAACAGACAAATTCAAGTCTGTATAGTATGTATTCAATATTCAATCACGTGTACAAACATGATTGCAAACTATTTGCTATTGACAAGTGGTTAATCCGCTTGTTTCATCGCAACAAATATGATTCTTTCCGTTTTAAATAAAACTTGTGGATTTCCGCTACAACGATATTTCAGGTTCCTCAATGAAAAAAAAAATGTTCAAGACTATGCTTTTAAACGACTATTTAATTAGATGAAATACATTAACAAAATATTATGTAGATTTATATTTCATGTTAAATTTTCGCACAAATGACAGTAAGAAGTACAAAATAACATTTAACTCAAATAGTACTCGTCAAATGTCGCTCAAATTTTAATGCCACAACATGACAAGAACGGGTTTTCGAATAAAAAAGGTTAATCTAAAACCCAGTAAAAAGTTATCGAACCCGGGAATCCTAGTTTCTAGTCGCTCAACTGGGCTATGGGATCCTTAAGTATATAGTCAAATTTTTTTCTGAGAAATAAAATTTCTGCTACTACCATTACTTATTATTTAAATTCATTCGGTGAATAACGATATGTAGGAGTCGATACACACAGATAAGCGTCGCTTTCCTTTGATATTCGTCTTTCGAATCGAAATATGAAAACGTTAATATTCTGTTGAGGAAATCTCAACTTCGAATTCCTTGTAAGGTTAGATTGACCTGTTTTATGTTTTGGCAAAATCTCTTCTTAAAAAATGTAATAAAATAAATTTAGTTTTGTTTGACTTCGTTTGTTAGATTGCCGTGAAATCGAAAATCGCAAAGCGGATTTTTTGTACCTATAATACGAATTTAATATTTGTTCTTTATTGAATTTCGACAGTGTTTTATAATTCACTTGGTCTATTAAATAACATACGTGCTGAAACTTTAATTACCCTTGATTGTTAAGTAACAGATAAAAATACTTTCACTAACATATTTGTACGAGTACAACAACTGTAATATAGTTTTCAGAAACGCATAAACTCATAATAAATTTGCCTTTAAAACTTATCAGATCTAATGAAGAGCCGAATACTGGACTCTGTAAGGTCTGATGCCACAAGCTTTCATTCTAATAACTATATATCTTGGAGAAAACGTATGACTAGGCCTGATCTTAGCATTGGAATTTCAGCTTTTAGGTTGAAATTTAAGTTCTGTAGTTCAGTATTGTTTGAGCCGACGTTATGAAGGTTTGAAAATACGAATAAATGCTCCGAGAAGGCAAGTAATGTCATTGTTTTTTAACAGTAATTACTGTTAAGACTAAGTAAAATAACGCTGTAAACGATTATTTGTATTGTCTAACATTATTACTACTTAATCTTCAAAAAAGACTTACAGTATATTATCGCAAATGTGTTTATATTGTGGCTATAACATTGTGTTTTTAATACTACTTAATTTTGTATTACTTATACTTACATTCCTATGTAAGAATGATTGACCTCCTTATTAATTTGGGCAGACTTCTTATTCATAACGAAGACGGTGAAATCTTTTGGTCGCGTTCCGAATTATAGAGCCCTTTTTCCCATAAACGCTACGTCACAGTGTAAATTTGTCACAATCTTCGATTTATTTCAACTGAAATCTTTAATAAAACTCTATATGCATTCCTTATACAATTTTGGAAAATATTTATGACACTGAACTTTGTTTATTCTCTTTATGTATTTTGATATTTTTAATAAAATGACTTGAGTTGTAGGACTTACTGAAATTCAAAACTTATGACTAAACATCATGTCGAACGTTAGACAATACATTGCAATGTATAAGGACATCTACTACCTTGAAACTTTAAAAACGATTCTATAAAGAGTTATTATAAGATATGACGTCAGTAATTCGAGATTAATTAAAACCAAGATTAGAGAGAGATGGCCATTCGTGGACCACCGTAATGCCGACCTAAAACGGACTCAAAGCGATGAAAGGGCACGAAAATAAAAGGCGTTAGTATAAAAGTGCTCTTTATGAAGTGTTGCCGCAGTCGCAGCCGATACCTATTTGAAACTCCTATAATATTGAATAGCGATGTTCTCCTTCAACGGCATATTATATGTCGATGTCATTCATACTTTATTTCTTTTCCATTTCGTACTGAAAAAACTATAAACTGCGATTTAAGGTTTTTCTAACAACTGTCATTGCAAAATCAGCGTGGGAAAAGATAAATAAATTCTAATTTTGTTTAATCATTTAACAAAATGCACGCTAATTCTGCATTGACAGATGTCTTTTTTGATTTCAATATTTAATGAGCTACAACATCTTATTTCAATGTACTTGATTAAATATACATACATAGATTATAATTCACAATAACAAGTTTATGATAATGTATACATGATAATGTATGATAGACAAAAACGACGTTTGCATAATGCTTCTATTATTAAAGAAAAGCCTAAAATATACTTGTATACCTTGACATTCATCAAATGTAGTAGTCGGCAATTGACAAATAAAAATGTTAAGGCTACATTTAATCTTGATTATCCGTTCAATACTGCAGCTATCCTTTGGAAATATTTTCATAAGCACCTATTTTAGCATTACGTAAGGTCTCATCGACATATTTAAGCGTTCTTCGCCCGCCCTATTACGGAGCGGTCCCGGCCGCCGCCAGAGGGTCGAACTCCGACGGAGACTCTAATAAAATATGTAGATTTGATGACTTGTCACATTTTTTGCGACAAATCTGAGATTCAATGTTTTTAGCCACTTTACCAGGTCTTCCGTTTCTTTTTTATTAAGACCTTAATAACGAGTTTTGGCTGAACATTAATATTTTTCGTCCCTCAGAATGTTTTCACCGAATGGTTTTTGTCTCGGATTCCGAAATATTGTTAGCGGCGTTTCGTAATGTGTTTACTTTAATAACGCTGTCGACATGAAATTCATTCCTTTGACGACATTGTGATCTCTTTTATTTGGGTTAACAAATTTAGTTAGATTTTACGTACCTGGGTTAAGTTTTTATTAAATTTGTGTTTATATTTACAGACGCAAATATTGTTTGTGTGTTTTAAAAATGAAACTGTAAGAGGATCACGTCGTTACTTGACTCATTTCTTTTTAATATTTTCTTATTATGATACCTGTGAATGTAATGTCGTAAATTTGATTTTTTACGTCAGTATGCTTATGTTACGCGTGGGGCGAGGGGTGGGGGACTCGATCGACACTCACGCAATCATATCAATGCAAATACTCGTAACGTTCACGAGATATCAATTGCTTCTAGGCCGAACCTAAAATTAGTCCACTTCACTTGGCGATTTAACTGGCACGAACGAATTTAGTCGATTTTTAGTTATCAACAACTTTTTTAAAGCAATATTTGAAAGTGGAGGCGACCGCTTGGTGTAATGGTCACCACGCCAGACCGCCATTCGAAGTGACCTGGGTTCTATTCCCAGCGAGGCGGAAATTTTAATAATGAATCTAAATTT
>DWJN01007203.1:0-10144 GCA_018248895.1 Carystus phorcus | reverse complement strand
GTTCAATTGTAGGATATTGGAACGAAGTTGGAACGGCAGCCTTGGAGGAGATAGGGATTTTGCATATTTCGAATTAAAAAAAAATTCAGGCTAAAACCATAGGAAAAATGTATAACATAAGTGCTATAGTCGTATAACAAGCGAATAGTGTCTCTCTCTTTCCCCCTTTTTCTTTCCGTTTTCTCACATCTTCTCGTTCTGATCCATATATGTATATGACTTGCATGAACCCCTTCATCATGATTTAATAACTTAAGTTTAAGTTTCATCTGTAAATTATGATTGTATATTAATACATACTTTTTTATCTGAATGTGTATTCATTTGCTTTGGGGTTTAATTTGCTTTTCACTTTGAGTTTACAGATCATAGATCATCATCATACATTCATTCATAGGAATCATCACACATTCATAGGAATGAAACAATCCTAATACCTATTATGCATTAAAAATATATTGACTTATCAACTTATTCACGCCTGGTACAGAAATATAAATTTAAAACTCGAAATTATGACATAAAAACGATTACTACAGTTTACATTTGTTTGCTAACCCTACTTTCTTTTAATCACTTCATAAGTCACTGGTCCGGCTTTGTTACCCTTTATCTCGTAATTTTTGATGGCCAACAGTCACTTAACACTTCAAATTGTTTCCAATACTTTATTTATTTTAATGGCGTCTTAAAGAGCATTCCACTAATCAGCCCGAGTGCATTGTCCAATGAATATAACATGATATAAAGTAATTGACGTTGTAGAACAAATAATGTTTTACTTCTATCGATACCCGTATTTCTCGTTAATGATAATTTATTGTTTGTTTATAGGCAGTAATAAGTCAATGATGATTGTTTACATCAAAAGTAAATGATCACAATTAGAAAGTTAATCATCCAAGCATTTACAGACTGGACTCGTTACACAGAATAAGAATGGTATTTTTTTTTACCAAGTGTAGACAGTTTATAACATTACATATTATCTTTGATTTTCCTATCGTTTTTATATTGACTTTAACAGTCTTGCAATAAAACGGACGATTATGCAGATCCTACTTTCACTAGTTTCAATAGAATATATTTCTCCGCAGAATTCAGCAGGTAATAACAATAGATTCATATCATAAATTAACATGAAACTTGCCATCGTAACAATCGTAATAACATAATATCGATCGTGATAAGTCCTTTATACACTGTCCTTCCTATTTGCACGCTCGATGTTACTCGCTCGCATGATGAACGATGTACAGCGTACCTGCCTTGTATCGGTTTGGCATCTAACAAAGTGCATTTGTAGGACTTTATAGATCCACTGACACACGTTTTGATACCTTTGCAATGCATGCATGGAAAGTGCGTATAAGTCTTTAGCCAATCCCCTCTAGTATTAATATTTATGCTTGATTTGCCACCGACATCGGTAGGCGGAAATTTTAATTTATGCGCTTAAGATTGTTTGTTTTTATGAGATCAGTACTTTTTGTATTTACGACGAAAAAACCCTATTTCATTCTATCGCGGAAGTCTACAGTCGTTCTCAATAATGATATTTAATTGAATGACGAATATTAGATAAGGTAAGGCTTTTTATTAGTACGAATTATTCCATTGACACAAGTCAATCCCTATAAAATTTTATTGATCTACAGTTTTACTTCCACTTTAAAGAAAATTAGTTAAGGTAAAAATTTAATAATATAATAAAATAATCGGCTGTAATGCTTTTAACCGATGCAACTCTCTCTTATAATGCATTAGGCTTGTCTAGAAATATATCGCTACATAACGAGGAAGCGTCATTAACAATATAATTCTTGCGATTTAATTTTTGCTAGAAAATATTATCACCACACGATTCCATTGCTTTCTTCTTATGCGACAATCTGTGATGACTATGAGATACGTGACACAAATCAGCGGGGAAAAGCAGTTACTACTATTTAATATTATATTGTGTGCTCCTGTGCTAGTTAAGTTCATATAAAAAGTACCATTACCCCATGGCATATATCGAATCTTTTATAGACTATCTATTGCATACACCTACTCCAAGGAAGCAAACATTTAGTTATCATAAGAAAATCCAATTATTTTTTTGTTGACAAATATACAAAGCTACCGTATCTGCTACCTACTTAATTTAATTAATATTTCTTATAAAAATTTTGTTAATTGACTCAATGTCTGGAACTGATAACATTATGCTCATAGCGATTGGCTACGCTTGTACGCTTGAAAAATTCTAATTTAGGAACAGTGACTCGGCAAAATCCCGGAGCAATCTTGTTACGAATTTCGTGAAATTAACTAAAACCATTTATCTCCTGCATGATTTTCGATATTTTATTGATCTGCTGCAACGACTATGCGTATAATTATTACATCCTGCGCTTTTGAATAGAAAGTAGTCGAGCTGTCGATTCAAATTTTGTCGGGCTTGTTTCTACGTTTCTTAATTTATTTTTGTTTCGCTTATAATGAAGCGTTGGCGATAACAATATCGATTGTTCGTGAATCAAACGGAAGTTGAAATTTGAACCCTGGCATGCGATGCTCCGACCGTGACTGAACCCACAAATGGTTTAAAGTCGACGACTTACATTCGTTTTTTTTCATATTGTCATTGTATATTTCTATTGTGTCTACAAGCTCTCTAGTTGGATGTGGTTAGTACTAAGTTTTATGGAAAAAATATTTTAATTCAGCCTAGTACTAAGTTACTTTACTTTTAATAGATACACAGTAGTGGTTACGTTCAATTTTAAAGTTTCCTTTGATAAACACTATCCTTTGTTAACCCAACAAAGTCGTATTCGAAAAATGTCTCGCGGTAGAATAAAATACCTTCTCTTGACGGTGACTATTAGACGATACTACGAGCTTCACTGTCTTCGACACATCTCGATATGTAGAAAAATAAGAGGAGAACAGGCGTGTCGTACAACAGTTATCTAGATCTGAACATTCTGAGAACAGAGGGCTCTGCTACCAAATATCATGACTACCGTCTTACAAATGAGAAAATTTCGCTCTAATTATTTATGAATGTGTTATCGTCATATCTCGGGAGCTCACGACCCGGCGTCTGTGCGCACGACACGAGCAAAACCGTAGGTAATTAGCAAATGTGCCTTTCTTTGTTCTCTTGGCACGTTTTGCATTGGTTTCCAATCTATCGGTGAATATACCGAGATAGGTAGGAGTGCGACAGGGGCGATGGATCGTTAATAAACCTCCATTACTTTCATTAAGGCTATCTGCGGACAGTGGTCGTATCGCGACGTCGGCCGTCATGCCATCGACACAACAAAATTAAACGCGATGACGATATCGAAGGCCGCGCATCGCGCGCTTGCCGCTATCCGCGGGCTCACTTAATTGCGAAATACGAATAAATGTCGATAATACGTTTTAATCGTTACACAGAGCTCCGAGCTGCGAGCTGCGAGCGACGAGCGCGAGCTCGACATCATTCTCTGTAATCCTAAATCTTGTTATGGAAATGACTGGAATACCTAAGCATCTATAATAAATTACGTTTCAGATTATCGTATGATCCAATCGTAAATTAAGACAAGATACATAATTAAGGCGAATAAATAAAATGGTTGGCATTTCGACGGGAGCACGTTCGATTTTGCCTTGCGATATACTCATTATCCATTTTGAGCTATCAGCCCCCTTTAATAAAGTGTAGTTTGATTCGTTACATTTAATTGCGATTCAATCGCCAACAATATTGAAGGAGGCAGAAGAGTGCGGAGGCGGGACGGGGCTCTGAATGTCACGACAAGATTTTTAATTACGGCGAAGATATCATCTAAGAACTGCACTCCCTGCTATAAGTTCGCGACACGTCGTGAAATTACAATTCAATAATTATTTCTGGAGAGTATTATAAAATGTGGTTGGAGTCTGAGATCTGCGACAGTTGTGTAAAGTTCAAGAGAGAATATTATGGGTAAATTGTAAAGTATGGTTACTGAGGCAATATACTGGGGTAGGCGGAACGGCAGCGCGAGACAAACTTCGGTCGTGTGTCGATGTCGAATATGATCCGGGATTTATTTTCGTTCTTCTAATGCGTCCTCGGTGTCGTCCGGAGAACAATTAAAAATACAAAAATCGAAACATTTGTTTCAGACGTTCATTGTCTCCGTTATTAATAAATTCATTTTACGGAGTTGAAGTAGACGTGTATTTTATTCGCTTTAAGTGGTTTCACATTGTTTTATATTTATGTGCGGTTATTTTCGGCGAAGACATTATAATGCAGTTTGTGGGGGAAGATGTGTAACGGCTCACTCTTACTCCATTAGAGATATTTGAAACCTCGAGAGTGCAGTCATAAATTGACTTTTGTAGTAATAACGCGTGTTCTAAGAATATCTATTGTACTCAACGTATTCCTTGTGGGACGTGATATAGAAAGTTCTTGGGATATTGTTATTACGTAATCTTAAACCCTGATTAATAATTTATCCCTTAACGAAGATTTAACGAGTAAGTATATGTTATGGTTGAGTCCGTTTATTTTCCTCAAAGTAAAGTCGCGAGCACGTCCGCGCGTCTCAGTACCACTGCATTTACTTTACTACTCTGATATTTTACAGGTAGCGCTCTTAACTTCCACATGACCTCTTTTATAGTCTTCTCTACGCGTTATAGCTGTATGTCACGTGATCCTCAGATTTCAGTAACTCAAGCTGCGATAGGCACATTACAAACTATCTAGTAAAAGATTGCATGACAAGTTGTTTCAAGAGCTGGACGGAGAACGAATATTCATTTTAAAATTGAACGATAGTCCGCGATGGTGTAGTGCTCGTGAATTTCCGGTTTACAAAAAGATAGAAGAGGCTCCGCAACAAAGTGAAACAAGATCCAGTCTACTAATCCGACAAAAGCGAGCCTTGTTACCCTTCAAATTTATTTATAAGAAAACTCTCGGACAAGTCGTTAATACCTATAAAGTAGGGGCGAGAGAGGCGCGAGCGAGTTTATAACTCACGTACCGAACTTTACTCGCCGACACATAAAATAATAGGTGTAAAAACTTACACGGGAATGTACTCAGTGAGCGAGCGCGGCAAGATGGACGGTGCCCTCGCAGGCTTCACCGCGGCGCATCCTCGCTGCCCGCTGTTGGCGATCACCTTACCGACAGTATCTAGCCGAGAAATAACTATTTTGTACACGTAATTAATGGTTCGCAAAAAGCTAACAGCCCATGCATATCCATTCGCCGGGTTGTGTTCTCGGAAAGATTTGTAAATAGTATACTGCTCTGGTTATTTGGTAGATTTATTTCAGTGAGTTGAGTAACAGGCGAATGTTTAAGATTTTGTATAGGGCTGCTGGCTTTCTTGACTTGAGTACTGCAAAGTGGGTCACAGGTTACAGCCGATTCTAGTATTAAGGAGCTACAAAACACGAAGTGAGCTAAGATCTATAATTACAAGTATTGACTTTACCAGTTAGATGTAATCTTCTAATAATGTTTAAAGGCAATAAAGATATATATTCAGGTTGTTATTGATTAATTTCCTCGTGGTCAAAGTCTAGAGGGTGCACGTTATGTGAGAGACCTGCTAACCTCCATTTATCCCTTATCTTTCCCTTCTCATATTTGTGTGTTGTCCATGACACCCACAAGAAAGGGAATCCTAGTGTGAGACTATGAGTGTGTACTGTATAGACGATAGACGGTAGATGAGAAAACGGCCTACTGATAGTTACTGGTCACGCCGCTAATATACTTAGAAATACCACAGACGACAACAATATAATTAATTTTATTGGACGAGAGATATATAAAAAAAGTATTATGTATTGAAGTGCATCATCTACATATGTACAATCACGCACGTCATAAGTTTGAACTAGGACCATAACTTTGAATTCCCGTCGCTATCGAAGATATCAGTAGACGCAAGAAATATATTTTGAATTAATCATGGTAACGAACACCTTGTGAGTATTTTATATCGGTTAATTCAGATATCACTGCGGAAACAAACGTCCGTTTATCCAGCCATCTGGAGTGGAAGCGCGCACCGGTAATCGTTAACCCCGAGGTGATATTATTTTGAATATCCATTTCCTTTGATGTTATTATTCAAATAATTCTTGGTGTAAGGTGCGAAGGTCTACTTTGCATCGCATTGTTTAGGCGTTAAGATGTATGACATTGGTATCGAGAACAGACGTAAGAACTGTGTGCCGCGGGCAATGGGCACGTGCGCTAACGCACCTTGCACCATTCTGTTGCTGGACGCTAAATAAATGAGCTTCATGTCAGAGGGTATTTTTTCTCCACGATACCTTACGGTTAAAAAGTAGTTCATTGTATGACAAACTTTTTTTGATAGACTGGTCATTTTGAATTAACAATCAATCGATGATACGTATGTAACAGGACAAAAACTTGTTCAAGGTGCATTTATGTACTTAGGCTAGGTTTTTATTATAGGTGTAGTCTTAATAGTTTAATAACTCTAATTTGTCCCTATGGGTGAGATGGAGTTTTACTGTCTAACGTGACGTAACTTGCCAGTAAATGAACAATCGTTTTCGTGCATGTAACGTTACCATAGACTCTAAACAATCCTGATCCTCTTATGTCACGTTACCAACCTTTAAGAAAGTCCATTTTATTTATAGATTTTTGGATAAACTAGTAATTATTTTATAGTTACTATTTGTTTATTCATTTATTTGACAAAATACACACATATGTTCTAGATGTCAAAGATGTAAGATGTAAAATGCAAATTTACAAGGAAAAAATAATAATGTCAATCTTATAATGCTAAACTCCAGAACGCTTTGTAAATTCATAATACAGATAACGTATACAGATGACTGTAAATAAGACCTTATTTTATTACAGTCAACTAGCCTATAGAGCAAAATAATCAAAATACTTCGCTTTTTATAAAAAAGTTCATTGTTTCTTTATTAACGCGATTGTATCTTGTTCAGAATCCACGTTGTATCCTCATACAATCCTCGTATTCATACATACAATTTGACATAATATTGGTTAGCTAGTCTAACTCAACCAATGTATTATACTATAAAAGTTTTTCTAAAGTACTTTCTCTGCGTTGTCATGAAATGTAAAACCAGACCAAACAAATAAACGTCATTCAGAATGTAATCAACCGTTACAGTATCTGGTACGCAAATGCGACATTAATTACAATATTTGCATGACAAAATTTCGTTCAAACCGGATATAGAGGGGTTCATATTAAAATTTAGTATTCACGGTAACCTGTTATCCTTCCAATGACCGAGGTCAATCAGCCATAGTGGCTGCAACTATAAATTTCTTTTAATAAGACACAAATGCAACTTTCTGTTCGTTTTGGCTCGCCAGCCAAAGAAATTTAAATAAAACACTTTTATCAGATTCGACAGGTGGAGCAGTTTTGTTTTTTCTGTTCGCTTTAGCATCGCTGTAGGTTACGGATTAGCAGCGACTAATCGATTTCCGATACGGAAAGGGAAGTGCTTTATTAGTTTCATAGTTGCCACCATTTTGTCTAGCACTACAAAATTTGTTTGAATATTTTTTACTTTGTTGTATGTTTTGATAAAAAGTGGATTTATAAAAAATGTTTATCCCGAGGTTACACGGCAAATTTATGTTATACAAACTGTGATTGTTCGGCAGTTTCCGGTATATAAAAACATATTGCTTTGCTCCAAGTCAGTAGTTTATAGATGACTAGTGACTGCTCTAGAATACGTTAGAGTAGATATTGCGGGAATTTCATTAAGGAAGAAATGCAACCTAAAAGCAAAAATATTAATCCTGATTATTTCTTTTTACTAAGGAATTTGAAATGTCCCAAGAATAATTACTAGGGATTACCTGCCTGGTGCCTACCCACTTGACGAATTTGAAGTCATGAGTTATTACTTATAATGTAATTTATTTCGTGTCCCACAATTATATTTCTATCCTCTCTATACTGTATTGTAGTCAAAATTCAAAAGATTTTAAAGTTTTCAATAATAAGGCTTATATGTAAAATTTTGTGTGTTATTGTAATATGTAGTTACAGAAATAAGGAACATTAAACGTAAAGATATAAATGTACCTTGAAAGAACTAAAAGCACCCATTGCCTAAGGATTTTATGGTGCACACGCATGACCTATTCATTCAAGTCACACATTTTTGCATACTTTAAGAGTAAACGCATGATAAATGACTAACGTTTAAGGTAAACTCTGTCAAAAGTTCGTCTTTTTCATTCATTTATACATTCTTGTTTTCAAACTTGGCAACCAAATAAAAAAATACAGTTATTAAAAACATATTAGTAACAAACTTTGGAATAAACATTGTTATATAAATAAAAAATATAAACAAAATCCTATTTTTATAACAATAATTCACGACATTATCAAGACAATGCAGTGAAACAAAGCTCTTCAGTTAAAATATCCACAGGAAGCCATTTATTTACATAGCATGAATACATCAATATTATCAACAACATTTTCATTACTGTTACAAACCGAGTACTTAAACTTCCCACGTTGAACGTCATTTAGGAAACATTAAACAGTAGTTTCGCCATTATAATTTCAATATCACCGCTTTGTGTACGAAGTGGCGGTTTAATATTCATCAGGTTTTAATCAGTCTGTGGCAGCCAACCCACGTCTGACTGACGGTGGTACCACCGTTTTCTTCACCATCAGTGTGACCATCGTCATACTAATTTAACAACTCCGTCTTCGAATACACTATGTGCAATAAATATTTAAGATTAATCTGATTGGGGACTGCAGTTAGTTAGAGAATACTAACGATGGTCTTTAACCACTCACTCGAGTCAGTTAGTTCTAGTGGTAGGGTTTATTTTATGTTGCATGTCCAATGCCTGCTCCGTAATTATTCGATGATTAATTAACATTTTAATTGAAGTTGTTTTATAGTTATTAAGCATTAAACAGGCCTACTCTTTCCTAAAACTACATAATTTTTATACGTATATATTTTTGATTTAACCTTAAAATAAAAGTAAAATTGTATAAAAAAATTAAAATATATAAAATATACAAGAAAATAATAAAATAACACATAATAATTATATTTTAAGGTCTTTTCCTCATGGGTGAAGTTTTCATGGACTATAGTAACGGTACATACAAATTAGCTGCACATTAGGATTCCCTGTATCGTGGGTGCTATGAATAAAGATAAATACAAAATAATAAAAAAAAAACTTATCATCCAAATTTCTTTTTCGTTGGGGGTCGTATTCAAGAGCCTTCGAACGACGGTCCGGCGTTATGAAAATTGCGCCACACGGGGGTCAAGTAGAGAGTGAGACAAAACTAAAAAACTGATTGTGTTAGTATGTATCCAAATGTTCTTTAACCACACGATAACTACGTGGTCTGACGCTTTGTATGAAAACGTAGTTTTATTCACACTTCGGCGACACACACTTCATTTAGTTGACGTGAACCGTGACGAGGATGCCACATCCCAACCGCAAGCTATCATCAGCGACACGGTTTTTGTTGCGATGTAGTGTGGTTGTCAGATAATCATATCGAGGTCGATGCTCTATATGATGAGAGTAGTTGAATTTGGACCATTAATCATTATCTATTGAAAATTTTTGGAAAATATTTTTTCGACTTATACTTTCATTTTATATTTGAGAACTTACGCTTTCCCATGTACAGTCTAAAATTATAATTGACTAAAACGAAATCATTTATTTTATAACACTTAAGCCTATAGAGTCGATTAAAAAGAAAAATAAAGGTTAGAAACATAGGAAAAAATGGTTTGTTAACTGTTATATGAACCCTTCATTAAATATAGCTCAGTTATATTTATCGCATACATATTTTACTTTACACTCATTTTGCTTATAAATTGTATCCATTACAAAGTAATTAAATAAGTCCCCTAAACTGTCATCATGGCCGGATCATACACGTAGATATTACTCGTACCCCGATTTGTTAGACTTTGGGTACCTATCAAGTAACAAATTGTGTATCTAAGATCGATACTGGCGTAATGAAGAGGGCTCAGCATTTAAATACATTTGCATATTAGAATGCGCTCACTCTATCGGTACTGGGGTATAGTTAGC
>DWJN01007202.1:0-10144 GCA_018248895.1 Carystus phorcus | reverse complement strand
ATTCTACCACCGTTTCGGAAAGGTGCTTTTACATCAAGGAGAAGAAACGGCGAAAGAAACTCCTCAGCACATCTTTTGGACTTATAAATAATACTTCACTAGCCTTTGCGGAGCTGGATACGGCATTTATTTCCAGGCTTCCTTATCGTTTAAGTATTCTTCTTCACTTCTCTTCTCTTCTTCTTAAACACAGAAAAATCATCAAAATCCAGCCATTTAGAAGCCCACTGACGCACACACGAACGAGAATTGTATATACATCATATATATAGGTTTTAAACACATGAATTAAAGATATATTACCAAAAGTAAAAAAAAATACTTCCAATATAAGTGAAAAAAAAACATATTTAATAACGTAGGTAGGGTTAATAAGGCAGAATTTTGTAAATTATATTCATTAACTAATCCATTAGTTTACTGATACACATAATACATTTTAAAGCGAAACGTTACGACTTTATATAAATTCAAACCTGTTCACATTATCAACACTCATTTACATAGCATTTTTTAAAACTATTATTTATCCGTATTCGCTATTTGTAACGACAAAACAGGAGTCGCATACAATTATAATCGTATGACGTTTAAATGTTCAACATAATTCCGATAACACGCTTGATGGCTTGAAAAGGCTTTCGCCGTATGCTATCGAGATATTATATATGGCATCAATATTACACACAACTGAAAACTTTACTTTTTATTATTTTATTTATTTCTCATGATTCTTTATACTTGTAAAATATGGTTTAATGGCTTTATTCGTTACTAGCTGACCCCAGAAAACGTTGTTTTGCCATATAAATTATTATTTAACAACTATTCTGATAAACATAGAAATGGTTATAGTGAGTTAACCTTAAAAACTAAATATAACTGTCGCGGACTTTTATTTAGACCTTTTAGGGGGGAAATTTTTTTTAATACATGATTTTTGAGTAACTTTCACCGTTTACTTAGCGCACGCAAGGAAAGCTCTAAATTGTGCCGTTTTCGCTACATTTTTTATTGTTGCTCCTCTTCTATTCATTTTAGCGTGATGTTATATAGCTTATAGCCTTCCTCGATGGACTATCTTACACTAAAATGATTTTTCAAATCGGTTCAAACAATTCAAACAATCAATCAAACAAACAAACTGTTTAGCTTTATAATTATTAGTATAGATTTCATTTCACAATTTGAAATCAAGTTTTCTTGATTTATGTAATTGTAAAAACTTGTATTACTTTAATTAATTATTAGTATTACTTATTATTATTTTAGTAGATTATAAAACGCTTTGTAACCACACAACGCATATGCGTTAAAGGGAAAATTGTTACAAAATCTACGTTAAATTGTTTTCGATGTTTTCCAAGCGAAATATTCGCCATTGTGCAACAAACTGCACATTGAAGAAATTCTCAGCGTTGAAAGTATTTCGAGTATTTTTTTAAAGTTGCACGATGCGAAATATCGCATAATGTTGGGAGGCGATGGTGCGGTGTCGGCCGTGCCAATTGAAGTGGAATACGGTGCAACACTTTGTGAAAAGATTGACCACGTTTTTATTAACTCTTAGTTCACACCGCTGCCGTCTACTAAAATGACGCATTTCATAAAACTGATAAGTAATCTGAATACGCGATCGGATATCAATTGAGCGAGAAAAAATTGCGCTATCATACAGTAAAGTACTGAGAATCCCCTACCATCTAATTTCTATACCTTTATGTGTTGTAATAAAAGTTATCCACCACTAACATTTATTTTTTATTTTTTGGTATTTTTTTTTTATTTTTAATTTTTTTATAATGTAGCAATAAAAATTCATAAAACCGTAAATTTTCTATCACGAACCCCTAATTTTTAATAGTAATTTTTTTCTTTTTTTTTTATATGCCGTAAGCCGGCAAACGAGCAGACGGATCACCTGATGGTAAGTGATCACCGTCGCCCATGGACATTAGTAACACCAGGGGTGTCACCAACGCGTTGCCGGCCAAAGAAGGAAGAAGGAGGGGAAAACAGGGAGGGATTCTCACCTTATGTCCAGGTGCAGACTGTGTTTCTACCAAAACTGGATATGGTCCCGAAACGTAATCTTTGCTTGGAGGTTTCCCGTTCCATAAGAGACTATGAGAATGACCACCCACTATAACATCTATATTTTCGCCAACAGTTTCTGCTATATTTCTGCAAATAATTATATCATAAGTTTCTAGAAACAATATTTCAAATTCTAATATTAAAATATTTTCAATTTTCAGTTTGTGATGTAAAACAACTAAGTGACGCCATTGTTTTATAACAAGTATTTACTTTATTTTTGTATTAAGAGGAGTTGTGAAACATAAGACTAAATAAAATATAAAAATCTTTTGACAAAAAAGGAATATTACAAAAAATAGAAGTCCGGTATTCAAAGGTAAAAAGTTATAAAATAATTCAATTTTGATTAGGGAATCTGCTTACGAAGTAGGTGCCTTTGTAGGTGCCTCAATTAAAGAAACTGGTAAAAAATATATTATGTAATGATCTTTGATATATTAAAGTGCTTCAACGCGAGACTGAAACAAGTATGTAATAATTCTGTAATATACATAAAATTGTATGAAAAATATATTAAACATAAATACTCGTATATGTAACCCTGAAATGAATAAACAAAAAACATCATACTATAACTCATAATATAAAACATTTATAATTCTTAGAAATACTAAGCGACTTAAAGGTAAATTGCTACAATCTATTTTCCTTGTATGAATCAAAATTTCGTATTTTAAGTTCTATTAAGATATTTATTTACTAGACTAGTTTTATTCTAAAAATGTACGTAAATTGGTAAAGTTCCACGGAGTTATAGTGTAATAAAATTAATGGCAGCTTTCTGTACCTATTTTTTTCGAAATTTCAATTAGGGTGTACCTGCTTAAATTAGACGATGACCCGATTCCCCGTTCGTAAAATGACTGGTCTTTGCTATTAAAAATATAGGTTAGATGCTCTGACCACGTTAACAAAACAAAAGAAAGTGTAGAGTGAATGAAGTGACTTAGTTGCCAAACTATTACATAAATTACGAATACAAGTAATCTTTAAGAGAACTGTAAATGTCGAAGGAACTAGTTCACACCGTACTATCTTCATCCATTAACATTTGTTTTGTGTATTATTAAGGGTGTGAGTGTGTGCATAAAGCCACTTTACCGGCTTTAATGTTATATTTAACTGTTTTTTTATCAGTACCGGTTTTTGTTGACAATGAATTTGATGTCATTGACATGTTGATAATTAACGCTCCGTGTCATCACTGTCGTACTGCCGTTCAGAGGAACCGGAGTTCGATTCCAATTAACCTTTTTTTTCTTAATATGGCAATGGCGTATAACGCTCAGTCAACGAAAAAAATAAATTTGATCGAAGAGTTTTAGTTTCTATTCTTACGGCCGGTTTCTGAAAGGCTTATCAAAATGTTGTCGAACTAACCGACATTTTAAATTATAAATTCTGTCAAATCAATTTGGGTTTCTGTAACGTTGATTTGACAATAATAAATCAGTAAACGAATCTGCATTTGACATACGATTCACGTTTGACAATAGATATGACAATTTATTAGTTAATTTTTCATTGATCAGCCTTTCAGAAACCGGCGGTTAGTGTAGGTATGTATTGCAGGTGCATGACCACCACGACACAGCGAAATCTATGTGGGGCTATGAGTGTGGCGTTCCTTATATTTATTTATTTAAATGCGAATACTGGCGAGTGCCGCTTACTTGTCAACTTCCAGTCCGCAATGTGATAGAACCACGATAATGTCCACACCTTCGTCTGCCAACGATCGAGCTTCTTCTCGTACTACTTGGATTGGATCCAGAAAAATCACTTTTTCCGCTTTCGGCGATGTCTGGGAAAAGTTTTAACTGTTTCACCGAAATAAAATACAGATAAAGGCAAACATTAAAAATAAATTTAAAATAGTCTAAAATTCCGAACATAATAATAACAGGTATAATAATTCTTCTATTAACAACAAAAAAATAACTAGTAACTGAAAACTTTAGCGAAATAAAAAAAAAGTAACTGAATGAAAAATAAACGACTCTCATAGAACATGTGTCTTAAACAAGTAACAAAATTAAATTCACTCATTAATAATATTCACATACTCGGCGACTGAAGGTAGGTTTGGCAAACATTGCACTTGCACAAATTTGAATTTAGAAACAGTTAACAATTTATAAACAGCGCCACCAGTTGGATCCTAACATATTTACAGTATAATAATCTATGCATATTTGATTAGTAGCGGATTTGAAAGATGTTAGACACAAAATACATTTTCTGTTGATTTTAATGGTGAATTATGTCATTCTCGAATTCACATAAACACACAAAAAAAACGATCCAAACTTGCCGAGAACTTCCGTAATTTATACAAGAACAGAGGAATTAAATATATAAAAATGTATTTCATTAATTTTCACTTTACAATCCTTTAGTCTCAAATATATTATTTACCTTCGTTTCTGGAGTTATTAGACCTATGATCCCAATTCGCCTCCCATTCTTCTCTATAACTACATGAGGTTTATATAAACCATTTAAGGACGGTTCTTGACTAGTATTAAGATTGGCGGCAAGGACTGGCGCTCGGAGTGCCGCAAGGTACGGTGCTAGGCCCGCTATTCCATCATCGAACTCGTGATTGCCAATTGCCTGTAAATTATCATAAAGTCCTTTGATGTTCATATGATACGTATTAAAATTATGATTACAACAAAGAATACGAGATAAATATGACAATTTGCAACGAAACAATAACTCATGCGGTATATTCGCCATCAATATGAAATAAGATATTATTAATTTTGTATCAATACCTCCGTTTTTTATTAAGTTAACATTAAAGACAGTTAAGATTATATCCAAAATATTCCTTTGGAACTTATACCCTAACAGTTATCAACTTATTTAAAACTAATTGTAGATATTATGTCTTGTGTGGGTGTGTAGCGTTATTTCTCTCTCTAATTTTATTTGAAGTGAGATAAGACATGTTCCAGGTAACCGATGTTTATAAAACAGCCAGTCATTCGTAGTATTATTTGTCTACGTAGTAAAACTCTCAGATTAAGCAGTGAAGTAGCCTTTGTTTAAGTTAGGTTTAGCTGATCCACCAAGCTTGTAGTTTGATAATTTATTACGATCTACTTGTATTTCAAATATAAGTATTTCGGTGCCAATATGACAGTATGTGTTACAATTTATTTGCAATCTCAAATAATCGGTCATTTTCATTGAAATAATCGGCAATTTTTTGGTTTCTTCTTACACTTTTCCAGTAGTTACGTCCCAAAAAAATGATTCTATTTTGCCATTTTTAATTCTATTTCTATTTTTGGCTCGAAGATTTAGTTATAAATAAATACCGCTACACACACCATACTAGGATTATCTACGTCATGGGTGTAATGAACAACACACAAAGACACCCACTTAAACAATAATTTCTGCCTCGCTGGAAATCGAACCATAAACTCCTCTCTCTCTCTCTCTGTCACTCTCGGAATTAAAATCTACAAAAGTATCTAATATCCACTTCCTATTCCTCATAGTATTAATAGTATTACTGATATTGTTATCTTTTCCTAAGTAGTAAATTTCTAGTCATTATATCGTGAGTCAATACTTTCTTTCTTTTATCTTTTTCTTCATCGCTAACTTCAATTTCAGTGAACGCGTCAGTGATACCTTTTGTAAATTGATCCATGTAAGCGTCCATTTAATATTAAATCACTCGTCTACTCATTTGGTGGTGCCATAAAAAAGACTAACTTACATGAGCATCATTTGGCAGCATATTAATAAACTCTTGCGTCACATTCCACTTCAGCAGTGTGTACCAATATGAGCCCTGGAAGATGTCTCCAGCGTTAAGGAGCAGCGCTCCAGGTTTTTCCTTCAGGAGAGCTTGTATCTCATAATAGAGACGGGCAAATCCTCCCAAACAGCTGGAGTCGTTTGTTGAGCACATTGGATAATCTTCTGAGGTCTCCTCAAACCTATCGAATACAACAATAGGTATATCATTGGATTACTTACTAATGATAATAATGAAGATGAATATACAAATGATAAGGACGCATGGGAATAAACAAACACAGCCAGTTCTGCTTAAGTTAGTAACTGTAATGTTATTTAAGTTTTATACCCGTAATTAGATAAAGTATTTTTTTAAAAGATGTGCGGTGGAGTTTCTTCTCCTCTTTATACGGCACCCTTCCGAAACGGTGGTAGATGCAAAATATTTGACGTTTCATAAGTGTATTTATAAATACCTAAATGAAATACATGATTTGAGTTTGAGTTTACTACTTGTAATGGGATGTAAAAACATCGGATTTAACCGTGACCCAAAATAAATTTTGTAACAATAATTAAGCCTGAGACCGTTCGCACGACAAATCAAGGAACTAACAATTAACTTAGCTATAGTTTAAGAAAATTGCAAAAAAATTGCAGTAAATACTTTAGAAAAAGATAAATGACGTAAGTTGTCCGGATGCCCGTATAACCAAACAAAACAAATAGACTACAACTTTATTGTATTAATAAAGTATAGATTCGAACGTTGTTCGAAACTAGTGATTCATATTTTTACTTCTTTTTTTTTATTCTTGGTTAAATGTACTGAATACTGTACTACTAAGTAATTTATGGGAGAAAATCATTGTAATTTACTGTTATATTTGATACGATTCACTGTTATTCCCACGACAAAGAAGACAACCTTGACTGCGCGATAGGAACCGGGTTCTATACAAATCGAAACAGATTTAAATCTCAGACCTTGATAAGATATCGTATACGATTATATTTACGTTTCACAAAAAAGTGAACTGAATGGAAAAGAACAGTAATCTTAATAATTATATGTTTATAGAACGTGATACTAATAAACTACTTAAGCGATTTTAATCAAATTTTACACACTGTGTCCAGTTTGATCCAACTTGAAAGATAGGATAGCTTACATGTCAATTTATAGTCGCAATATTATTTTATTGCAAAATGTTTGTTTAATATCTACAGAGAATTAGTTTCGTAGGATTCTAACAGATGGCGGTGTAAGGTAATTAGTCTGTTAAATTTGAATACGTAAACCTTAATCACAGCAACGTGTGGCCGGGTCCGCTACTTTTATATATAAAATTATCGTGTCATAATGTTAGTTACGAATGCCATAGAGGCCTAGAGTATACTCCACTGCAGTTTGGTGCAGGGATTAATGGCCAACTCGGAATTATTTAAACCACCCGAAAGCCTCTGAGATTGCTTGACGACTGTCATTAATGATAACAACCGGGATAGACGACTTAACGTGCCCTCCGAAGCACGGAAACGCTCAAGACTCTTTTATTACTCGCTCACCCATCCAGGTACCGACCGCTCGCAGTTGCTTAATTCCGTCGTTCACTTAAGATCGACACGAGCCGCCGGACTATGAGGGCTTCTGAAAATCTATTACTGTTTAATATTGCTTGGTAAATACGGTATTTTGAGGGTGAATATTGGGTATTTAAGTTCGTAGTGGCACCTAACACTAACTTTGAAAAGACCGACGTTTAATTTAAAGTTATTGGCAGTAAATTTACATATTATAAATACTGAGTTAGTACATAGGTGTTTTAAATTAATAAAAGTTACTACAGTATATTATTATGAAACACATTTTAATCTATGCAAATAAATAAAATTGTAGTTTCTGTTTGTAATATTAAAATAACCGCTAACCGTATAAATACCAAAATTACATTTATTAAAGTTTTGTCTGTTTGTCTGTCTGTATGTTTCGATTTATATCCGGATCGGATGGACCTATTTTGAGGGGACTTTCACTGGCAAATAGCTGATGTAATAAGAAGCAACTTGGACTACTTTTATTTTAGAATTAAAAGTTGTCATAAAATCTGCGAATCAAAAAATAACTTTTATGTTAAATTCCACGCGGACGAAGTCGCGGACAGAGCTAGTTTAAATCTAAAATATAAATTCAAAAGTTTAGATGGTTGTTTGTTGTTCCATCACACCACAACAGCTGAACAGATTTAAATGAAATTTGTCTCAGAGACAAATTATAGTTAGGAATAGTACATAGCATTTTATCCTAGAAAAAGGTGTGATTCCCATGGACGAATTTTAGTTTTGTGGAAGCATTCTTCTAAGGGAACAAAACGAATACATAATACAAGAATTATATTTCTAAAGATTTTGTAATGAGAAGAATGTCGATTAAAACTTGACAGAGTTCCGGAGATTAGCGCTTCATCGGCGATATCATATACACTCCTCTCGCGCGTGCTTCAGGAAAATTTCATAAAGGCTCTTAATAGCCATTTTCAACAACAAACGTAAGAAAAATTCAGTAATGAATCGTGAGATGTTACTTAACACAAACTTTTTATGATTCTGCGACATAACATTTAAGCAATTGTTATTTTGTAAACAAACTTACGAATTTTCATACAAAGCGGTCAAACAGCAGAATTGTTAATATGAATTCTACATAAATAAGTCATTTGACGCAGAATTGACCATTTTACGATATGGAATCTAAATCATATTAGGATCCGAATATGATTCGTGTATAGCTTCCTTTTTAGCCCCGAACAGCATTGCAATATTCATAAACGATAGTGAGTTCATAAAAGAATGTGTTTAGTAAAAAGCAAGTGTACTTTCATTTATGTGAAACTCTTGACGTTCAGTTGAGTGCAGACTTGAATCCACTTCCGAGTAATAATATTACAGCTCTTTCAATAAAAGGTCCGTGCACAAGATTTTACTTATTCATATACTTATGTGTTAACAGATTTAATCGCTAAAATTGTTTCGCATGTAAGTAAATTGTTAAAACAAATAAATTGGTAAGTGATTAAATAAATGAGCCATATACGGGTCGACATAACAAAATTTTTTTGTAACGATAGTTTTGTTAATTTTTAAATCTATCCATTTTAATACTTACAGTAAATTAATAGTTTATTTGTCAGACGCTAGATGACGCTAGAATGTATATTGCATGTATTTTTGTTATTCATGTATATTGCAATAAATTTTAAAATAAAATCAGTTAAAAAATAAACCTGTGACTATTTATTCATTTTGTTCAGTTTTTTCTACACATATAATTTATAATCCTTTTAAGTTACTAGTTACTAAACGACTCAATGACCACACTATTTGATCAATATTGATTATAAGTTCCCACAGGTATTGGAACAATCTAAAAATTTCATCAGAACAAGCTACTACACTCATTGCCGTATTATAATACCTGTCTGAAACACACATAAGTATTTATTTCCTTCTCCATTCTTGTGTCAAGTACCTATTAGTAATGTCTTTAGTACTATTGATGTATATGAGCAATGGTGTCTTACCATCAGGTGGCTCGTCTACTCTTTTAGCGGAGAGAAGATACATTTCTTTTCATCTAGAATCGATTAACAATCGTTGTTTACCAACATCATCAATGGCATTCCATTTACGGCACGCAGAACCGGCTATGTACGGCTCAGCACTTTCACAATATCACTTATCAATGGGTATGTACTGATTGACACGTCAGTCCATACAAGTGCCTTGGCATAATAGCATCTTCAATTATGCTATGCAATTAACATAAGTATGTAACAATGCAACACGTGTCTATTGCAATAAAATAATATTTCGACTATAAATTGAGATGTAAGCTATCCTATATTTAAATTGGATCGAACTAGACACGGACAAGTAGGTAAGGAGTCCATCGAAGACAAATACCGTGACACGTACTTTATTTATATTAAGATTATTTGTTTAATATCTTACAAAAAATTTGTTCCATAAGATTCTAACAGATGGCGATGTAAGGTAATTAGTCTGTTAAATTAAGTATGTAAACCGTAGAGGAGTGAACTATTAGAAGACCCACTTGACACAATCTTTAACGTTTTATAAATTGACTAGCTACCCCAGCAAACGTTGTTTTGCCATATAAATGATTATTTTAAAACAATTTTATGATAACCATAAAAATTGTTATAGTGGGTTAACCTTAAAAGCTAGACATATGCTATCGCGGACTTTTATTTAGATCTTT
>DWJN01007201.1:0-10145 GCA_018248895.1 Carystus phorcus | reverse complement strand
TTAAGAAAGCAATCATTAAAACTTATAGTTTCTGTTAATTTTGCTTGTTGCTTAGACTTTTTTGATGTGTGTATTATGGAAGTTAAAATTTTAATTACATTTTTTAATAACAAAAGGTGTTTCTTATCTTTACGGATTGTATAATTTAATACTTTTTCTGGTCGGTGGGGAATGATTGTTGTTAAAGAGAAATATGAAGTGGACTAATGATCCATATATGTATTGTAATGAATGTAACAGGTAATCGTATAGTTGGTACATCGGATGGTAAGTGTTCACCGATGGTCATCAATATTTACGAGTTGCTGAATCAATGAAATGATGTGCCATTTCACGAGTTAAAGTCAAAGTCAAATTATTTATTTCGTCTTAGAAATTTAACGAAAGTCAAAATCTGTTAGAATTAACAAATTTAGTACCACTATTATTCTATTTTACTTATTAGTAAACGCTTAGGATACATTTCCTCCCAGAAACAGATTTATTTCTACGAACAGAGATTTTTAAACAATTCTGACTGTTTTCTTTGTAACTATTTCAATGAACTAACTATTGTATTTCTGATTTTTAGAGCAGCAATAATGGCCTCGTGAATGAACATAAAAAAACCTTGAATTAAACACGACAAATATTCCGATTTCTGAAGTCATACACCTATCACACGCATTAAGTAAAGGTGAAAAGTAAATAACTCAAAATATACTAGTCAGATGTCGTTTAGAATGAGACACGACAAACGCCTGCGTTCGAATATGAGAAGAAATATGTGAAGCATTCGAATATGAGAAGAATTACCAAAATCGGTGAAACCAGCGAAAAGTTATGAGGTAACACACAAAAAAAAATACAGTCGAATTGAGTACCTCCTCCATCTATTGAAAGAACCCTTGAATCAATTAATTGAGATAAAAATGACGTTCTTGTAATGTCTGAGTGAAATCGCAATTGTAAGGGATGTGGGTACAAAAAGCATAATCGACCGAAGCAAACAACCCGAAGCGATCAAATGGTACTAGTTCTGAAAAAAATTAGCTCAACGATAAATGACTACACTTTTATTTCTTTCTACACGCTACTAACTCAAAAGTTCCGTTAAACTTTTACGCCGTTGAGTATGTGTCACTCGCGACAGAAGTGCGTATAATTTGAAGCCTTAGAGCCTGCAACTAGTTTAAGTACATACATTCGCAGGTAATTACTCGACTTAGCGCCGACCGTTCATACTGTTCTTTGACATTGCACTCAGAAAGTAGGCTAGAGGTGAACTTAGCTGAACAATACAACTGGTAGTTCGCTGTGAACTTGTATAATATGTAATCTATATGAGCGTTAAGTGGATCATGAAATAAGAGACAGAAAGATGTTTTATACGTAGTAATATTTACGGTACTCTTCAATTAAAATAAGTATAAACAAGACATCAAATTAAAATATGAATTTTTGAACGTCTTTTAAAACTCGACCTGCATTTTGTAATAAGAAATTTTGAGGGCTGTAATTAATGAAACGTGAAGCTATTGTTCTGTTTGTTTATTGTCTATTTGAGACCTTACTACCTTAAAAATACTAACATTTCAAATATTTTTGACATTATACACTTTTTACATTATCACATTATACACCTTTACAATCAGAACTACGTATATTTTTTAAACTATACATTTGTATGTTATAGCAAACACACGCAAAGTTATTACATAGAAATAATTTAACAAAAAGTAATATCCTTTGTAAAGGTGTTTAAAGTATGTAGTCCTCTTGTAGCAGCTGCAGTCTACGTGAGCTCGGCTCATACAGTTTTTGCTTTGTTCTTTGAGCGATACAACTCCACTAGTTAGGTTTGTGAAATTCTAGTTACTGTAAAAGAATTTTAAAAATTTCATGAGCTTTCGTCAATACCCGTGTGTACATTATTCCTTTCATTTTTAAATATTACATTTTAGATATAAAACAAATACATTTTCTTTTAGAGGAAACTCAAATCTTATCCTCATAAATTGACTGGGTTTTACCAAGGTTTTACGCGTATTAAACCTATCTGGATAAAAGGTATTCTTTGTCCTTTTCTGTATTCTTGACAATATGTAGATATAAAACGCGACGGCGTAGAGGGCGTTAGTGACTTAGTAAATAGAATAAAATATGTAATATGTAAATTTTAGGGTTCAGTTCCGAATTCCTAGGTTTTACTCGTAGTAATGAACAAATAATTATACAATATAAAACAATAACATTAAATAAGGTATAAATAATGACTTATGTGTTTCTCAACCTCTCAACGAACTCAATATCCGTGTTCTTTGACCAAGAATCGATACGAAACTGTATTTATGTATGCCTTCTGTATGGAAATTTCACTTTGAGCCCAACGAGAAATTCAACCTTTGTTATTTGGATATGAATGGATGTTCGTAAGAAAAATAAGAAAAACTTCATTATTAATAAGTGTTATTCTATTAGATGTTAGTTATTCTATACGTTACACTTACTCAAAGCCCTTTCATTAACGCAATATAACTTCATGATTTACTAGTATTTAAGGCAAGCTGAGTTCTGGGAGTTACTTTGGATACATTGATCTAATTTACTTGAGATATCGCCAAATTTGTCACGAAGAAAATAGTTCATATATCGGGTTCAGTTTTATTCTATGTGTACAAACAATACAAACCGATTCAATTTTGTAACAATTTTGATTCGCCTAGTTGTAATTCAATTCGATTCATTCTCAATTCAATTTCTATGTTAGTTTAGTTTGTTTACGATTCTCTGATGTTAATAGTATTAGGCCTCAATTTGTGGAAATTCGGTGTTATTAAGCTAGTAAACGTTATTAGTTTGTACCGTTAGTAAAATGTACTCGTACAACAGTATATAGATTTATACGTAATACTTCCCTCCATTCTTCAAAGAAAACATTTAGTTATAATTCTTTGATAAATCCTTAGTATTTGTTTATGAAATATGAGTTATATATGTCTCGGTTGCAATTTTTTAACGCTGTAAGACAGGAATCTCCTCAAAACTGGATGCAAAAAGCCCCATCCATCCTGGAGTTCATGTCAACCTCCTGGTTCGTTGATAGCGTTTAGTGGATAGCACTTATCATCCTTAAATCTATTTGCGCATTTGTCGATTGATATATACAAGTTGTTCCATATAATGCAGCATTTAAGGTTTTTATTCTTTGGTGTGCCTAAAATATACTGTATTTTATTAACTACGTTTAATTAAACTGATTAATAAAATGGTACTTGTGTTAAATACGATTCAACATCTTTAAACAGTAATTTACTTAATAAAGTATCAAAAATGTGAACTTAATAAGCGCAGACTATGTCGGAGATATCATGAAACAGTAAACTTAAGACCCGAAAACTATTATTTATCTGTTATATTAACATCAATTTATTCCTATGAATTGCGTTATCTGCAGAAGCATTACATTTTTCTTTATTAGCAGTTCGTCCACGTTCAAACATAACTCAAGATTGTCTCCATTCAAGTGGTAGAAAGCTAATAATAGCCAGGGAATATGAACCACTCGCTGCGAGTGCTCTAAGTACATATTTAATACTTGTCAGGAAATGGTTTAATCCTACAAGCGCCGTCCGCTAAAAGCTTACTTGTGTAGCTTATTTGGTCAACGCCAACTATATTTCTCGGGCTCTGTCTAGTGTTAGGGGGTGGAGCGAGACAGAAAATGTCTTTGTTCGTCGTCGGTCGTTAAAAAGTTTGTAGAAAGATTTGAAGCGTGTAAAGAAAGGTCTGGAGAGGACATGGGCTTGTGGAGAAGAAATAGTTGGGGCAAGGCTGCGACGGTATTTAGAGACTGTGAAGTGACTTGCAGAGATACTATACTCGTAGTGAATAAAAGTTTTATTTTACGCTTTGTGCTAAGTTAGGTCGTTTGTGTAAGTAGTTGCAAGGTTTTTGTGCACTATTTTAGAAATTTACTTATTATGATGTGTGTTAAAGTAAAAGACAACTTAATACAAATACATTTAATATACATATTTGAATGATTCACTAAAACGATATTGTTATTGGCTGTGATTTATGATGGTTGTGATTTATGATGATTTAGCCGCATTGAACTAGTAAAATTTATGAAGTATCAATAAAAATTCTATTTTTGTTGAGAGTGAAGAAAAAGTGAAGTAAAGTAAAATGTAGAGAATGATACAATTATGTTCATGGTTTAAACTTTAGAGACATATAATGTTGGTCAAGTTAGTTTTAAATAAAAGATTTAACGTAAAGATTATCTTTAAAAATATGTCCTTATAAAAGCTATACTTTATTATTTTAAATATATTTTTTATTCTAATTATGGCTTCTAGGGTAGTAGAAACGATATTAAAATTGTTTGTGCAATTAGAAGATTTGTATTCTAAGTAATTTATTTTCATTTTTTGCAGAAATAATTGTTATATTTGTATGCGTATTTTGCGAACATTTCCATTATTCATAATTAAACAAGTTGTATTTTCAACCACAAAGAACTACTGAAGAATTCAAGATTTTCGTTTTTTGTATTCGGCCAAAAACAACGGAAAAATGAGAAATAATTTTCAAAAATTTGCCGCTCTCTCATCCCGCCTGTTTACTTTCCTCTCTAGAATACGGCAATGCAGAGGAAGGCTCCATGCCGCAGTTTTTCAGAAACATCACGTATTCTGTGTAAGAATTACAAAGTCCAACGCGTCTCAATTTATAAAGTTACCAAAATGTATGTGCCAGGGATTGAGAGACCTATGCCTCTGTAAAAATTTATTTACACGCTTGAATACATGATAGTCTAGTTGGTAGTGACGCTATTAGCGAAACGAGGGGTCTCGGGTTCCATTTCTGGCCGGGGCAAACATTTCAGTAACATACAAATATTTGTTCTCTTGCTGTAAATGTTAGTGATATGTGTTGTCCATATTCAAGTTCAAATTCAGATTCAAAATTGCACGTCATTTTTTGATTCTACCATTTTTTCGGAAAGGTGTTTTGTCATCGAGGAGAAGAAACGGCGGAGAAACTCCTCAGCACATCTTTAAAAGTAATAAATAAATAAAATAAAATACAATCTTTAACCTTTCGCTGAGCTGGATACGATATTATTATTTCCAAGCGTCCTCATTATTTATATAGTCATCTATACTGTAGTAGCTTTTACCTACAAGCCGTTGCAAATGTAGCTTAAACTTTTCGGTAGGTAAGTTTTAATCAAATAATTTATTTTACTGCGAAGTTACGAGTGTGTATTAAGTATTATCCAGGGTCCAACTTGGAATAGTCAGAATATTTCCTGAATTTGAAAAACTGTGTCAGTTATTTTAGATTTGTCAATTACGATAGAGGTTAATTTAACGCCTTATTACTAAAAGTCGAGCCCTAACGGGTTGAACCAGGCCAGTTCGGTACATTTAACCTATTATCGCTTCCCATATAAATTTAGTAGACCCCGACCAACCTAGTTGGCGCGGAGCCAGCCGGCCTAGCCTTGAAAATGTCGGTCGACGCAGTTTGGGTTACAGCTGCCTGAACAAACGGATTAAGGCCTTTTTTTATTTATATAAATAACTCATTATCCACAAAGTTTCTTATCTTTGGGTAGCTAGTTTTCAATTACTGTTATTTTTAGTTACTTTCCTATCATAGATTGTATTTGTCACAAGATTTAGTAAAGGCGGGGTAAGGTTTCCTGTTCAACAAAGCCTCAGTAGCTATTTGGCGTATAGAAAGTTACGAAATCTCGTGTGAATTTATGTTCCTAGTTTATAGAACAATAAAATTTGACCCTAAAGCGATAAAATGGAGCTAATATAAAATCAATGTTGTCTGTATTACGCTCAATACTAATAGTTTATTTTAAAGCACTTATTAAAGAGGCATGGAACATTTAAACATTAAATAAGTAGATATTTGTAAATCACTAAGCGAAATGCTACAATATCAGGTAAATGTTTTATATTCAAATTTCTGTTCTATTACTTCTACATCGTTTTGAAACTGACACCACTGTACTTAACAATCTACTACATGAAGTAATGTTGAGTATATGAGAAAGTGTTCTACATATTTCAACGGCACATCTCACAGTTATTGTAACAAAAGACTTGGCTGTTTGTCAAAAGTCGTTGGTATAAGTAAGCTCATCAAATTGAATCGCTGGCCTGTTTTGATGACTTTATTCTCGTTTCAATGAATATTAATACAGAATTTGAGTCAATAAGAATAATCGATGATTCAAATTGCTGTCCATAAGTCATATTTAGATCTTGAGCCATCTATTAAGTATTTTAAATATAGTGAGGAGATCAAACTCGGCGATAAAAGATGGGATGTTATGTACGTATCCAACTTATGCCTGTATATTTGTGCGTCTCCGATATCGGAGATACAAAACAGATGAACTGATTTTAACTAAGTTTATTTATTTGTAAGTCAAATTAAACCTGTTACTATCTATTATACAAGACCAATTGTTTAAAACTCATTAGTTTTTTGGGTTTTAAAGGATATGAGTATCTTGTATTGATCTCAAACGGAAAGCATTTATTTCATGGAGGTATTTTCAGATATATTTATGAACGTTAAGTATTTTGCATCTACCACCGATCTGATTGATATAAACATTACAGTAACCTAACGCTTCTAACTTACTGAGCACTTATTTTAGGGTCTTTTAAACTTTAAAATTTTATCGATTTAAAATTTAAAATTTTCCAAAAGTATGCGAAGTTTGCTCATTTGAAGTTGACGAAAGTGATTATAACTATGATTTTATTGAGTTATAGGATAAGGGGATGTATTAGCCCAATAGATGTATGTAGTGCAGTTGTGTGAGTTGTAATTACGAAAAACGTATTAACTAGTCTATGTAAAGTAACTTACATTTCTTATTTCAACTGCAAAAATAAAGAAAAACCGCGTTTGTTCGTCCATTCTTTTAATGACCTCGGGTTTTGTTTTTCGTGTAAAAATAACAGTCTCGTTGATACTTTGAAATATTTCTGCGGTGTCTGCAGTTGAAACTGTTATTTGATTTTTGCAGTAAAAATATCGCGGCGAAAGGCAGGCGACCGTTCGAATGGTTTTTATTGAAAACCGGTTCGCTGGCAAACGTTCGTGGCGTGTTGTGCCACCATTTTTAAAACAATTTCTTGTTCCATACATTTCAACAAAAATACATTTGATATTTTGGCCAGTGCGCACACATTTACATATAACACGTATGAGTGTCTATACATATCTTTATATGCATGTTTTTCTGTCTGTGTGCATGTCATTGAACTCTTCATAAACGTTTGGATCGTTTTAGATGTTTTTCGATTCGATAGAAAATGTTTTTTAATTCTTTTATTATTTTTCTTTCTTGTGCGGGAATCAAATTCAGTATGTACATTCCATAACCCACGATTTGAGTGTAACGCTCTATATCAGAGAATAGCGTCTGAAGAAATGGCAAATACTTCCAATGATTTACTGAGAGATGACGAAGTAAAAGTTTGCATGAGTATAAAATAAATTCCATCCGTTTTCCTTGTAACTGACTACATAATACTTCCTTCTTGGAAGCCTAACAATTTTTGTCGAGAAAGTAATAAGTTCTTCGGGCGCGTTCATAAGTCAAAGGTTTTGCTCTCGACTCTTGATCCTAACTTGGGTTGACAACAACTGTATCATCGTCCCTAATTCATTAAAAATACGCTCAATAGTAAAAGTAGTTTAGCAAGAACAAATGAGATCATCCTCCTTCGGTCATACGCTCACTGCTGAGTTATTAGACAGCTCAATTATTAGAGTCACGGAATAATTTTCGCAATTTTCCGCGGTCCGAGGCATAGTGTACGGCCTCGCTCAGTTTGACGTTACTGACTGAGTTAAGAAGGACACCTGGTTTGTCCATCTTTTCGGGCTGCGACCCCTGGCTCTCTTGCCGAAGAAATGAGATAGAATTTTATAAATCTCTTTCGCAAAGATTCTGGTATCGTGAATAGATCTGACCTTACGAGAGAGATGTATCGGGTTGGAATGGGTCTATATTACCTAAGATGATACACAAAAAGATAAGTAAAAGGATAAAATATTTAATAAATTTAGGTTTTTTTTCTCTAATACAAGAGTGAATAGGTTTCCTTTAAGTTTGCTTTACCGTTATATTACTAAATCTGGTAGGATTATAGTGAAGTATTCACTTATAATAACTAAAAAAAGTGCTTAAAAGACAGTAACACATCAGTTTAATTGTAATTTGTTACTATTAAAGATGACTTCTTTTCTTCTTTTCCACATTGTTGTCGAGGCTTTATTACATAGAATAAATAGTTATAACATAGAATAAATAGAATAAATAGAATAAATAGTTATAAGATAAAGGTTGTTAATATCATTACTTTACGCTCTGTAGGCGTGGTTATTGACGTCATTGAACAAGATGTTTATATCTGTGGTATTAATGCTAACTATTAAAGCTCAATTCACTTACAATAACGCAATTCTAACGCCTATTATGTAAGCAATATTCACGTGCGGGAACATTTGCAATAGTATTTATTCTAAATGTAATATTAATTTCTCTACAAACGAAGAAGTCTGTGTAATGCTTGCGGGTGTGTCGTAGTTTCAATATAAAATCAGTATGTAGAAACTTTTTTTGTAGAAAATAATGAAGGCAATTCGCATTTATGTCCAACTGTGTTGATTTATCACTTGTGTTCACAAAAGGCGTATCATCATCATGTACAGGGACGATTGTACTAATGACCACCAGAACTCAGTGGCCATATTACCCATTCTCAATTTACATCATTTATGACGTAGTGCTTAGAAAACTGTTGAGGAAAAGTTGGGACCACCCACGACAGGGTAACTCTCAAAGTTGGGAGTTATAGGGGTTCCTCAACGGGGAAAGACCTGAACAGCTGTATGAGCTTATGGTTTACATTTAATAATAAATAAAAATCACGTAAAAAGTGCTTCAATTTGATAGCATTATAGATAGCATAACTTCAATTCGAGAGCATAGCATAGTATTATTAGAAATAATAGTGTACATAATTTAATTTTACAATGTGCTAATCCACCATGCTGTTTCCAGAATTTTGTAACCCAGTTCGGGAACACATTTTTTCATATTTAACATTTTCTCAATGTCAGTCTATCGTTAGATATAATTTATACCGTAGAACTTTGGGCCTACGAAATGAATTCGTAGACAAGACGCTACGACGCTACGGCGCTACGCTGTAGGCAGCTCTACAAGGCGCAGAGCCAAGAATAACTAGAGCGTACGTTAGCAATTTAAATTTATATAGTGCGTAATGCGTAATGCCGCATTTGAGATACGGATCAATGGCACTACGCCTAGATGTACGTATAAGGCGTTCCGAGCACCAAGTAACTAGATTATAGTAACTATTGTATTAAAAAGTGATTACATGAGCATCATATAATGGAGGCTAGAAATAGATATAGTAAATTTTACATCGTAAAAGATATTAAATTGTAAGTAAACTATAATATAATTAACTTAATATTCTTTTATAAATGACTGTACTTTATTTAGTCTATGGATATTTTCATTTGATGCAATAATCAATAACCACAATTTGCGAGGAATGAAATTTCCACAACATGCAATTTCCGTAAATGCATGTTCATTTAAAACAACTCAAATGTAATTATAGGGCGGCTTTTAAGTCGTAGCCGTTAATTTAAGTACGACTGTTTATGGGTTATTTTATTGCAGTGCTTAAACTACTTTACGGATAGGACTTTTAAATCAATTGTTAATTACTGGAAAACTAATATAAATTTTACTAATATAGTTAACACAAGAGAAACGAAAAAGATTTTCCTAAAATTTAACTGAATAAAAGTTAACTTACCTAAGAAGTTCATCTTGCCGTTTCTTCAATCACTGCGTACCAATAAATAAGTACAATATACCTAACCTAACAACAACTTGCCATAACAACGTTCAAATATAAAAATATGACTCTTTTGAGCTTGAGCACCAATTTACTATAGAAAATACATGATACGTATATTTAGTTCCTAGCAGAGTGTGTCTGTTCGGGTACACAGCATTTTGCTGCGGACACGACTTCCCGTCACGGCTGACGGAAGCCGAATGCTGCGAGTCGGCC
>DWJN01007200.1:0-10146 GCA_018248895.1 Carystus phorcus | reverse complement strand
GAACTTTACACTGTCGCGTGGTGCGTAGTGCGTCAGGGCAAACCGCCAGTTGGCGGCCGTCCTTATATCACTGCGGTCGCTAATCTATAATATTTTCCGTTCCACGACGACCTGCACAGGGTCAACGTAAATAGTCTTTGCAAAAATTTGTTACCAATTTAGCGCTACGTGGATCTCTCTTGGGATGTGAAATTATTAAATAAATCTGTGATAATATTGTGATTCAACTTTATTAATAAATATATCTCGGACAGTTAAAGGATTCGTTAGGTGAGATTTATTATTTGTTTAATCATGCTTAAAGTAATATATTTATCATAAGGATATTTCACGCTTTTATGTAATAGAAAGATTTATATTGTCTATTAAAAGTTATAATACTTACGTCTTCCTTAAAGTTAGTACTATTTAAAAATAATTTCTAGATGCCATGTTTATGTAGAACTAAAAAATCTAGTAAAATCACGCACATGAATCATGATATTGTTTGTTCCGTCACTTCAACATTTTCCGAATTACATAAAGTACATAAATACGCGACCATTAACTCTACAAACACTGTTTTCCCAATACAATTGAATGTGTGTATGTTAATGTGTGTGATAGTGTATAATTATTATTTCCTCTACGTGCAATATTTGTTAGGTAGCATTTAGAGCCGATACCTTAGTTAGCCAAACCCGTTAGGAGCCGTTATATGACCGCTTTACCAAATTTTCGTATACTTGGTCTTTAAAAAACCTCTTACTACTTCCTACTTATTTATTAAACCTACTGATGATTTTGGTCATGCAACGCTATATATTAATAAATGTTATTTACAATTAATCGAAATAAACTATTATCAATCGAGAATCAAGTGAATAGAGTGCAATATTGTTTATTAGGTACATCGTAAAAAAATACGACTGATACAAATTATGTTAACTTCTTTCTTCTCTCTTCTTACTTGGCTGACAATGAATAATTAATTAATACCTTTGGTGTTGTTGATGTCTGTCGGTTTAATTACATAAAAATACATATATATTTATGTATAAAAATAAATGTTTGTGTGTATGTCCCTTATAGACTCTGATATAGAAGATAGAGCACCAAGGTCTTTAGCAAATTTGTTCAGAATTCTCTGATATAGGTTTTGATACCAAAATTATATCGATCGGACAATGGTTGATGAGTTACAGTCGAAATGTTGATTTTTTGATACGCGTAGCAACGCGCGCCGGGTACAACTAGTAATTTATAAAAACAAGTGTGTTTTTACCGACCTCCATTAAATGACGTACCTTCTTTATCTATTCAAGAGTTTGTTTTAGTATATACTTTTTGTCATTCATATAAGTGCGTGCCAAACTGATTTAAAATACAATTACGCTCTTGAAGGAAACATGACTTAATAATTATTTTATTTTTATTTGTAGCTTAGTGGAGTAGTAATTCTACGGACGAGTCAAATTCCAAGGCCTTTTAATTGTATGCTTTATCCCTCGTAATTGATATAAGGACGATAATTTTAGAAGATAAAGTCTTTTGTGTGCTTATATATTAATACTAAATGCCCTATGGGACAGTGGATTACATTCACCGATAACCGCGGATAGCGACCGCGTTTATCGCAGTTATCGTTTTAACAACGAAAGTGTTACCGATTCGTAATCTTCATAACCTACACGTGGTTTCCGAACAAAATCCTTTCAAGTGTACATACACCCATTAAAATAATTTGGGCACAAGAACCAATATTGTCTCTCTTTCTTCTTCCTTTTATTTTAACATCGGTAATGCTTTCGGTGTTACTATGATGTTGGGTGACGGTTAGCACTTACCTTTAGTTTTCTCGTCTATTGCATAAAAATATTGATACCATAGTATGATGAAATGAATATAAAAATTAATTCAGCTCGATGTGTAAATATAAATTACCTATAGAATGTGGCAATGGATGATCGCCCTTATTGCCGGCCATTTTAGGGTTACGTATCAAAAATAGGGCCAGTGAGAACAAATTAACAAGACTGTTCTAAAAATGAAAGTGGTTTCTATGCAAGAAACATATTTTTATTCAGCGTAAATATTGTAAGATAGCACGGAACTGTTTATGTGCTTCTTACTCGGGCTTGGCCAGTTATTTTAGTTTTTATTTGTCAGTAAAATAATATTAGATGAAAAATAGATATGTACCTTCAATTACTACCTATTAGTTATTAATACTATTAATGTTACTAATTTAAAACCTTTATTTTACGTTTAATTTGCATTTATGTAATTAAGTAAATATATAGCTATAATGGTAATGAACATATTTCTATGCAAATTTAAGACGTATTTTTTGGTCAATGGAAGTTTGCGCTTATATGGAATTTACCAAGTGGTAATTGTATTGGGTGGCATAGAGTAGGTTCCTACCTAATACCAATTACATTCACGGCTTCACATTCTTTAATAAAGCGTTTTATTTTTTTATAAGAAATCAAATTATATTTATATCTATAAGGGAAGTAGTAATAATCTTACTCCTATAAGGGTGTTAATCAACCTGAATGACCATAATTTTACAATAAGATATCTTAACGTCGACACCTGACACCCGGAAAAGCGGGACCTACGGCCTGGGTGATTACAATATAGCCGTTTTGTTGTTAATAAATAGGTAATATATGTGTGAAATTTTTTATTAAAAATTTTCTTAAAAACACCTATAGCTTATAATACTATGTTCTGAAGAATTCAATATTTTTGTCTATGTCCGTATTGATACAAAACTTAACACAAAAACGCGGTAGTTAATTGTTTTATCTATTTAAATATTTAATTACAATATACGTATAAGGTGGAATACTTAAAGTTAGTGACTCGATAGTTTATTTTATAATTTTTGCTACTTTACGTTTACACAAAAAACATAAGAACATTTAATTCAATTTAAAATAGAAACAGAAAAGTACATAACTTTACATCTATAAGTGTTCTTTATTTATTATGCTTATATTACAATTTAACTCAAAATTTGGTTCAAAACTCGATCTCTCCTTTAGGAGAGTCAAGTGTACCTGGATATTATTAATTTTTCAAATTCAGTTAATTTCTTTTTTATGGTAGGTGTTTATTAGAGATATTGCATTTGTAATCGTGATTAAAAATGATTATAATTTTCACATCATGGCGGGGTTTTCGTAATAAACGGAATTGTAAATATGGCATTGTCGCGACCGACCGTATTACAATGATATTGAGCACGTCAAAATCCCAAATAGTACCATGAAGATCTGACTTGGAACCAGTGGCATAGCTACCGGTGAGCCAGACGGGGCAGTACCCCGGGGTCCCCAAGCTCAGAGGGCTCAGACTTTGACTTTGTATGTAAGTCGAATTCGGAACATGACGAATACGGAATAAACGATTTTAAATACTTTAGTTGGGGGCCTAGCTTATTTTTCGTTCCAGGGCCATTTGGTTGCCCAGCTACGCCACTGCTTTGATCAGTTGCAAGAAGTTAGAAATGCAAATTGTTAAATGCGCTTGCTTGTAAGGCATTCCCGGAGCACTATGACATGGAGTCCCTCAAAAATGATATAATTAAAGTTCTTCAGGACTTGCGTTGCAATGCCGACTCATGTTTTGCACATGTACATAGCCTACGCTGGTCACTCACCATCAGATGACGTCGTCTTCCTTCGTAATTTAAAAAAAAGTTTAACTCGTGCAAATATTATGATAATTCTTGTACTTGTTAATAAAATTTACATAGTTTAATTAGCATGAATATTTTTTTACAACTTCCTTCAAATATTATTCTTTTATATACCATCTACCTTGGTTTAATGATAATTACATCTAATTATTTACGTACAACGTTTGTTCGGATTGCATTGTGTCGTGTATTTAATTTTACATACAATTGCACAAGTTAAACATAATGAATTTGGCCTATTACAAATAATATGTGAATAAACGTCACAGTATATAATATTATACTGTGAGGATAGTATTGCTAGCCAAGTTTTAGAGCAGAATACTGAAATATTGATATGAATGCAGGCTTCCTCGGTATAATAATATCAAGCAACATATCGCTAAAAGTGAGAGATTGCAATGCGCTTTGTGACCATAAACATCGTTATCGCGTTAATCCGACGTTATCAAAGTCTCTTGCGACCTGAAAAGGTTCGGATTAATTAAATATTAACTGTTGATATTTTTATATCCGTTTTAGTATTTTTATTACTAAGGGTGATATCGGTGATAGATCTGCAATATGGCCTGTTCCTGCAATGGCCTGATAAATTTGCCTTATTATATTTACGTATCTACAATCTTATTAACTGACGAAAGAGGGATGTTCATAGAAACTTTACAACTTCATCACTCTGTTAGTGATTAGTTATCCCATAACTTACGTCCACAAAAATCGACCTGCATAATGCCCAGATGAATTGAATGTGGTTAGTATAATGAACAAGTGTATTTGACTTATAGATTGGTACTAATGTTAAAACTATTACGAAGTGAAATCAGTAGATTGAAATTTTTGGGTGCCTACCTAGTGTTTACCTCTCTGTTTAAATATCATGAATTAATAGACATCGAATTGGATCCCACAGGATACAAGATAAAATTTAGTACGGTAATATGGTTATATTATAGTAATATGAAAATATTCGTAATCTATACAAATAAATAAAATTTAAGTGTCCGTTTGTAATATTAAAATCACCGCTTTTGTACGAAATGCATATTATTATGCATGTTTACACGGTACATATACAAAAATAATAATTTTTGTCTGTTTCTTCCGCCTAATCTCTTCAAGGTTGGACCGATTTAGACAGGACTAACACTGGCTAGTAGCTGGCGTAATAAGGACTAACATAAGTTAAAACTACTTTTATTTTAAATTTATAAGTTATTGTAAAATGTGTGAACTGAATCATCACCTTTTTTGTTAAATTCCACGCGAACGAAGTTGCGTTCATAGCTAGTAGGAGTATATATTTTGACAGTATAATTATGTGTACCATTTGAAAAAAAAATATTTTTGTAATTTGTAGAACAACATAAAATGTCCAATAAAAATACATAGATAAAATAGAATTTATAGCTTTCCGTCAACGACTAGGTAAAACAAGTACTAAGAGCAGTGGCGTAGCTACCGTTGAGCTAGACGGGGCAGTGCCCCACGGCCCCAAAGTTCATGGTGCTCGGACTTTGACTTTGTATGTTAGTCAAATAAACGATTTTAAATAGTTTAGTTCGGGACCTAGTTTATTTTTTCCCCCGCTACGCCACTGACTAAGCGATTAGTTTAGGTTTAGTATATCCTTATCACCGAAAAAAATAATAGCAATTGTTTCGTGCGTTAAGGCTTTCACTTCGCCCAAAAGCAAGGGCGATATACTATATAGTATACCTTATTTTTTTATATAGCTTGTGAAGTGAAACTTACCATCAATATCTCTATTTTTAAGTAGGTAATGAGGCAAAGCAAAGATAATGAATACCTGTCTATGAAGAATTAATAACGGTATTTAGCCATAGTAATTTACATGACAATAACATCTACGAGGCCTTTCATGTCGATTGCATGTAGATATACTTACTAGGTAATTACGTAACAGCTACGAGATACAACAACACAATTGCGTTATTTTATACTAGGTCAACAGACAATTAAAACAAATATATACAATTCATAAATAGTGCATCCTTAACAAATTTAAAGCAAATTTAAAGTAATAAACTAATGAAATAATAAAACGAACATAGAGTAGACAGTAAAGAGTACGCAGTAGAGTAAAGAGTAAAGAGATGAATTTTCACCAAATTTATATTATTGTAATGTTCTATTGTATACGGTCGATCACAAGCCAATCGCAGATTTATTTCCGATGATAAATAAGGTTTTTAAAGCATCTTTTTTGAAACATTTTAAGGTTTCAAGTTAATTATTAAAATTCAAGAACGTATGTAAATTGTTGGTCAATATGGCATTTATTAAATTTCTACCCATAAATAAAATATGGCGCGTGTAAGAGGTAGATATATACCATACATACATCACAGTACTGCTTGTGCAAACATGCACGAACATTGTATGAATAGGTACACCGTCGAAAAGCATCGAAGGAACTGCTATTTACGTAAAATGGCAATAATTTATCGTTTTTACTTATTATATCATTATTTCCTAAACAACTAAGAAGCAACAACATATAAAGTAACTTTTTTACTTACAGGAGCCTTCAGTGATCGTAAAGAAAGTAGAAGAAACCAAAGAAAACACTATGCATGTTCCCAACGGAATTACTCAAACATATTTAAATGGTAATTATCACAAATGCAAGTAATTCATGCAGTAGAGCAATTACTTACCGGTTAATTGGAATAATCGTGAACGTTCTTATTACATCTACCTTATCAGGACATCATATACTGTGAAGACAATTTTTAGATGGTATACTGGTAGAACAGTTAACTTTTATTCTCCTTTAAATACTATGTGGATCTATATAAATCTTAGCAAGGGTTTTAAATACACATTATTTTTAGGACCTGACCAGATAGTTCCGGCGGACGATTACATCTCATGCGTACCTGGAGGTCATGTAAAGCTTCGGGTGGGTACCCGGGGAGTCGCTGCAGAGCCACCAATATCAGTACCAGGTTTACTGAACAGAACCGTCGCCAGATATCCTAATGATATCGCGCTGGCCTCTAAAGTAGATGGAAAATGGCAAAAAATTACATACAAGTAAGTGTGTATTTAATCTAAAGAATTTATCATTCGGGAATTATGAAACGATCGAATAAAAAAAACTTAGCAACTGATGATGACATACTGTTTTAATAACTTGAGCGGTATGAATTCGAGTAAGCGAAAAATTAACTAACCGTGCGGCTACATTACTAGGTAAGCGACTGGAAATACAGAGAGTAGGTTAGGTTAGGTTTTTTGTATTATATGTAACTCAAATTAATGTTTGTAAGTTGCTATGCTGTTGACTTCTCGTCAATCGTAGTCAGCAGCTTACGTAGTAATACTATAACCTAAATTAATCATTTTTGTCACTTAAAGTTTTAATTTACAGTCACTTGTTTTAATATTACCCTTTGTCTTTTATATATTGTTTTGTGTTAGGTAATTTGACATAAGTAAACAGTACATGTAGTGTTACATGTACAGTAAATGTAAAAATATTATACGCTTAATTGACTTTTATACCTAATATATTATTCAAAAGAAAATGTAAGAATTAGTGATTTCAGAATCAATAGTATAACGTATTAAAAATTATAGGTACAGTTGTGATTCTCATCTTTGGGTGGTTAATTTTGTTTTCTTCAAAAATGATTCGAAATCAGTTTAATCAGATAAGATGAAGCAAATTTCCATCATAGATTAAACTGTTTCCTCATTCCTGTAACAAACGTAGATTGATGATATATAAAAAGATTGGCCGTGACTCTTTTGTTTACAGACAATATCAAGAACGCGTGCGAACGGTTGCAAAAGCATTTCTAAAATTAGGCCTGGAACGTTACCATTCTGTCGGCATTCTCGGCTTTAACTCAGAACAATGGTACCTAGCAGACTTAGGAGCTATTCATGCAGGGTAAATACATTTTTACAAGTAGATGAAACAGTAAATTGAACTATCCGAAACATGCAACGTGATGCTGATGTTAATGATGAATATTTTCAGAGGTTACGCGGCAGGTATTTATACCACGAATTCTGCTGAAGCATGTTTCCATTGCCTTGAGACGTCGCGAGCTAATATATGTGCAGTTCAAGACAAGAAACAACTTGACAAAATATTATCAATACGAAGTAGATTAAAGCATCTCAAAGCGATAATTCAATGGGAAGGATCTGTAGATACTTCAGTCCCCGGAGTTTACAGCGTGAGTACAACATTAACCTCAACAGACAACAACATAAACATTTTATACCAACTTTTACATGTTTAAAATTAAATACTTCATAATATTACTAAAAATAAATTACCTTTGTCAATTATTTAAAAGTACAGGAATTTACTTCTAATTTATTTCCTCACGTCTTCGTACCAATTTTTGGTCGTTCATTGAACCTGAGGCAATGGCCTAGCTATCAAATCGAATAATTATTTAACTAGTATAAAAATTATAATCTAGAAACCAAATCTGGCTACGTATTAGATTGAAAGCGAGCATAAAGGAAAAACTCTCACTTAAAAGCCAATTCAAAATAACATTGCTCAAATGTTTATATACGTATTGCTTGTATTGATTGTTCTAAATTACCTTATTTTTTTATTATATAGTGGGAGCAAATAATGGAGATGGGTAGTAAGGAGCCGGACACCCAACTGAACAATATATTAAAGTCTATATCGGTCAATGAATGCTGCACCCTCGTATACACGGTAAATATTTATTCTTCATTCTAAAGTTTTAATCATATTATGATGTATATCACATTCACGTAAATAATTTCAACTTATCAGTGAGATAAATTTTACATTGTCGTTTCGTATCGTTTTTAGTGCTTTCTAATATAGGTATCGTACATGTTTAAAGTATACATAACTAAGTAATATATAGCGTAAGTTATAGGTATATGTCACTAATATTGTAAATAATACACTTCATTTATTTATTTGTGGCCATGTTTTTATTATTTTTGCATTTGCATTGCCCTAAACATGTACTGCACCTATTGTAGAAAGCATTAAAATATTAATCTAAAAAAGACAAAAAAGAATCAAAATTAACGGACACAGTACTACAATATAATTGAACCATTTATTATGCCTCACAGTACTTAGGTAAAGTAATAAATTACTGTAAGTATTGGACCCGTACATTGACTAAGTAGGTACTATTTTGGTTTCAATTTTATTTTAACGATATCTTTTAATCGCTCTTGTAAAAGTCTCTTTGTCTGTTATCGCAAGAAAACCACATCAACATGGAACTTTATTGTTATTGAAATTTTAATATTAATTTTTTTTTTGAACGGTAGAATTGAATACCTTAAGGTGGTGTGCCTGCTGGTTTTTGGACTCTTCACTTAAAAATATAAGTAAAATTAGGATTATTGTCGGGATAGAAAAGAGGTTTAGCTCATGCCCCAGGAATCATAAATAGCAAGATAATCGTTAAGGTATCCAAGCTATTAAAATTAGTCATAGATAATAAACAATGTCATCGTTTAATGATTTCATTGTTTTGTGAATTTAAGGAGTGATTAATAATGATAGTGATTAATCAAAAAACGACGAATAATGATACATTCGGGTTCCTAGCTCTAAGATACTGGAAGTTAATACGTAGGGGTTTTGTGATAAGAGACATCGTGCGATTTTGATAAGAATTTAGATATTGTATAGTTTAAGTCCTGTAATAAATCATTCTTGATTAAAAATGGATCCGGAATAAATGTAAATAATGTGTTGCTAGCTCCAACCCTACAAGGCTACAAGTAACAATCACATGCATGTTTGTTTTTTCTATGTTGAGTAGGTTAATGTTTTTAAATGCTTTAATTTTTTAATATTAACAAAGCTATAGATATCTCCATTATCGCTGAAAGGTTTTGAAAGTAATTTCTATTTTTAGGCATAGTATTATAATGATCTAAGAACGAAACCAATAATTACATAGTGCCTAATCTAAAAATTATATCTTTTAGTCGTAAAACAAACACAATAACGTAACTTATAAAAAAGTGAATTATTCTTATGAAAGGTTGAACTTGATCTTTGATCTTTTCTAACAGCTTCTTTTCAAAGCTCTTTTGGTGTCTATAGTACACCTACTTCACATATCACGTCAGTTATTCATCGTCGTAATTCCCAGAAATTTTAAATTACTTTACACAGAACAAATTCAGCGTGTAAATATAACTTTTTGTGATAATCATTTTTTAAACACACAAGACCATGCAATCATATCGAATATTTATTATCAAATATTTTTAGCTGTAAACTGCTGTGGTTGTAATGCTAACATGTGGGGTAATTAAGTGAATACATGTGTAGTTTCAAGTAAGTTGGGGTCGTATGTTATCATGCTATTGATGTGTATGAGTCGTGTTAATTATCATTTCGTTAACCACATACGGATTGTCACTGCCATTAAACTACGCTACGCTAATCCTATACC
>DWJN01007199.1:0-10146 GCA_018248895.1 Carystus phorcus | reverse complement strand
TAGTTCCTGAGATTAGCCCGTTCAAACAATCAAACAAACAAACTCTTCAGCTTTATATATTAGTATAGATATAATAGGGTTAACAAATAATTATTACAGACATTATAATAGTTATTAAGGAATAATTAATTGTTAACTGTATTAACAATGGTATGGAAATAAGGAATACAGTATGAAATTGAAATTGCTGGTAAGCTATTTTACAAATTTTGTTTTTTTTTTTACTTAAAAGTTAATGCTTGACTACAATCCTACCTGATGGTAAGCAGTTATGTAGTCTAACCCATTGTCCTATGTGAACGACAAACGCGACAATACGACGCGATTCGACCCAGCGCTAAAATATCAAATAGTCGTTGCATGCATTTGTGTCCTGCGTTGTTGCCTTAATCAGTGTCATTGCTAATATGGTCGTATTGTGTCGTATTACATCGCGTCGTGTCGCCTCATGTCGCTCACCTAGGACGACGGGTAAAAGGTAAACCACGCTAACATAGGATTTCTATTAACCCTATAACTTCAATTTAATTGTATTTTATCTCATAATACTGTGAAATCAATTTTTTTATGTAAACATCACAATATAATCAGTCAAAATTTAAAATGTATTAAATAATTAATTAATTCTTTGGATTTCATTTTATTGTTATCTGCTAATGACTGACTACAACTACATAATTGTGTATCTGTCTGTACACTTACTTTAGAATATAAAAATTTACACAAATTTAACTAAGTCTATAGCAATTCATAACTATGTTCTAGACAAAAAGAAAATATGTTCAGTATGTAAAGACCATTATAGAGAGTCTATCACAGACTTAGTTCAAAGATAATATCTTTGAATTACATTAGTTATAGTAGCATAAGATTTGCCAGTATAAATAAATAGTTTCTACAAAAAGAAACGCTGGAAATAAAGGTATACTTGTCACCATACAATATACATTTGTTGTACAGTGGAGATAGGCCGGAACCCTTAATATTCAAGTCCAACTTTCACTTTCATGACATAACATATTCCTTTTCATTTGTCCATCTATAGTTTATGTTTAATCCTGTGATCAGATGATGACAATCTACTATTAATTCATAGCTCAAAATAATAGTTTTCTGTGTAAATAAATGTACATACATGCAGTAAAAATGCAACATCCTTATACAAACATTAAAATTAATAATAAACTATCAAAGCTAATATATTCAATTATTTTAATAAATGCAAAAATAAAATAAAAATACATGTAGCAATAATTATGTAAACAATAATAATTCTACATATTTTGCATCATACAGCATCAGTCAACTTTCCAAACTGTTACTTAGGTATAAGTAAGTAGGTAGACAGATAAATTTAAATTTTCACCAAAATACTGACATGTGTGCCCAACACAGAAATCTTAATAATTATCTTCAACATTTGTAATCATTACTATTTCTAAGCTAACATTTTGAAATGTATAATATGAGTTTCAGGAGACACTTTAAATAGAACCATGATTCTGGCAATGAAACATATAATGCCTGTTCATGAAACAATTTGATCAGCAAACAATATATAAAGTTTTTTAGTTATAATTAATGCTCAACTTGTTGTCATGTTACCTCTATTTGCTTTAGAAAAACTGAAAAGTGTTGCTGGAATAATAAATACAAAAATTTTGTTGCTTACAGTACATGTAGGGATAATACAATACTAATCAAAATGATATATGAGCCAGAGATACAAATTCATTCACCACATGTAACCACTTATAGTAAATGGCCTTGATTTTGCATGGGTCATCAAAACAATGTCTCCGACAAGTAGCCATCCAAGTGAAATATTACTTCTTTTTTGGTCCCCAATTCTTACACAATATTTAATTTTCAGTACTTTTTCATTGGCTGGCAACATATCACTGATTCAAAGCCTTCAGTGTTGTTGATCATAGCTGACAGTGATCACATACCATTAATTGGCTTATCAGCTTATTTGCGAGCTAGTTACATAAAAAAAATGTATTAATAACCTAAAGGTACACCAATAGTCATAGACTTCACATCAGCAAACCTGAAGTGGTTGTTATCAACCCACTGCACAAACTGGTCTGCCTTAACCACAGAGCACTCCAGCAACATATTACAATCACTCTCCGCCCTATGTGCATTACCACACCGATCTAAATACCTACTGTAAATACACTCCAATTTATAAGAATTTTTCGGCTTGGAATCACCTTCGAAAAAAATTCGCCTGCGAACTTTTGATATTTCCTTAGGACCTGTGTTGATTTTACGCTTTCTGAGATCATTTATGCTGGTGCTAGGATGTAACTTCTTAGGTGTTGATTCATTTTCTTTCTGTATATTTCTTGTAGAAACTGTTTCACAAATTAAATTCTCAGATTTTATTTCTTGCTTATCATCCAAGCTTGTTCTGCTAAGCTTAGTATCTATATCATAGAAGTAATGAAGAGCATCGGCACACAGAATATCATCTGAGAAGGTTGCATTGAGATCAATCAAATGTTTCTTAAGAATTGGAAAGTCAAAGTTAATTCCATTATGTGCAACCAAACATACAGGCTTACTTAGAAGGTTAAGGTAATTGTTGATGGTGGTAAATGCTTCTTGATTAAATGGAGTCTCGTGTTCCAACAGGTCGTTACAGAGTCCGGTGGCCGCTGTACTCGATGGATGGATAAATCGACACGGGTTGAAGCACAGGGTTAATTTTTGTTGAACACGCGGAGAAACTCCAGGTTGAGTTTCTAAAATGTGTGACCGTTTTACCGCTATAAGGCTTAGTTCGGTAATTTTAGTTTTATTCAATTCCTGTTGCGGTAATCCCGTCGTTTCCAAATCGAGAAACACGAACGTTTCGATCGGCGTCATTTTATTAACTAACGTGTTGATCTCTACTTAAACTGACAATGTTACGCAGGGTAAATGGCTTACCTAAACTCTGCAACATTTCTGGAGTATGAGTCATTATATTATGGAAATAATAATTTTACACTTGGGAATTGACGCAATTGTCATAATATAGTTTACCGCAAATGTATACACATCGCGGTACTTTTATGTTTAACATTAACAAGTTAACATTTTTCCTGATTTTTTGTATAAATGACTATCAAACAAACGCACAGTAAATGTATAAAACCAATTAAAGGTACTTTGTATTTAAAATAAATAAATGAAAATCATAAACATTAATAAGACAGGAATGTCATTAAATTTATTTATTAATATTTACGCGTAGGTACCTATGCGAAAAGTGACTTTTACTACTTGTCAAGTACCTAATCAAGTTGTCACCGTCATTCTTTCACCGCTTTGACAAGTTGATAAAATGATGATATGAACCTACTACCCAAAATAGATTGAAAACTGTTAATAGAAAAAAATGGTCAGGACAAGAGACACCTTTTATAGTTTTTTTCCATTTCCATGCAAACTCCCTATAACTTTTATTTTATGAATCCTTTTTTTAGTAAATTATGATTGTAAAACAGCACAAAAATAAATAAATATAAATATAGTTCCTGAATCAATACCAAATATTTTCTAGTGAATAATATGTTATTATTTGATTTATAATCAATATTGTAATGTAATAATGTACGAACTAATTATAATATATTACGAATTTTATGGTTAATGTCATGTACATTAAATTACAATAATGACAGTACTAGACATTGAATTAAGTTGATGTTAAAGTATTCGTTTGACTTTAAAAGGGTGACCATAATAATTTTATAAAATAAGAATATTCCTTTTAATATGAATAATGTTTGTTACACATTTGTGCATTTGTGCATTTGTAAATTTATTTTTACTGTCGTGACAAAATTGTCCTTTCTCTTATATACATTGACAAAGGACTAAAAAAGATGTCTAGCTCTGCGTGTTTTTTCTGTTAGCAGCGTATTGCCCTGTACTGTAGAATCATCTCTACTCAAATCTATGTAATTTTGGGTGCTTGATGTTATAATATACTACATTATTAGTAATCATGGCATTTTATACATTAGAATTAAGTTGAAACGATCATTTGAAAATGTCACAAACTGTATCTGGATCAAACTTGGATATTTCTTAAAAAGTATAATATTAGTAGTCTTTATTTTTAATAAAGAGCTCTGTCTGTGTGAGCCTTATGCTACAATCAATAAATAGGTCAAATTATACTTCTCGTAATTATGGATACTTAAATTATGCGTGGGATAATTTTTCTTCTAAGAAAAATATTTTTTTTTGCCGTTGAATAATAATAGATTATCTTTCAAAAATTATTTAGTTACCATTTACATAATATATATCTTAAATAACACCAAAACAGTCTCTTCTTTATATAGAGCTAAACGTGAAAACGTAATGCTTGAAAAACTACGCAATTTTAAAGTTTCTGGTGTGAGTACTACTAATAAATTGTTTGAAGTGAAGCCAGGCTGAATTACTAATGTCATTGTGAAATGTCGCCTGCTGATAATCCAGGGATACCGTACTGGTCTGTTTTATAATCTGTGGAAGTTTTTTAGTTATGTCCACGGAGTAAGTGTTCTGTGGTTATGTCTCTTTCTATTAAATTGTCTTGTCAATTTTTCTTTTGTTGACTCGATGAAAACAATGAATATTTAAGAGTTATTTTCTTTTCGTGTATCTAAACCTAACACTTGAGCGTTGCATGCTAATATAATAATTATAATAATATGATATAAAAAGTATGATGTGCTACAACTGTGTTTAAAAACTATATTTAATAAAACCTTTATTAGAAATGTGAGTACAATATGTCAATGATTCATTAGTTGCACATTAGTTGGGGAAGTATGCTTTTTTGTAGGTATTGCTCTTTAGAAAATCATGCCGTTTATAATTTGCGTTGGCGCTAAGTGGTAATACGATTTTTTATGTCTGTGACATCACTGAACCTCTGCAAATTGTGGTACTAAGCCATACAAGTGTTGCTTATGTCTTTAATACTGAATATAAAAAGCTACCCTTTGTTTCTTTAGCTAGTAATGTCATGAGTATTTAGTCTGTATTGTTAAATACTGTAAATTCAATAGATAGCATTTGAATATGGGTGATATATTTCAGAGTGAGTAATATTTAAAATGATTTATTCTATTACTTATATAGTCAAAACAATTATTATCTTAAAATTAGTTTATCATACATATCTATAGAAACTAATAATTTTTTTTTGTAGTGAAATGATTGAATCCTTAGGATATTTATTAAAGTAAGTTACCTGTATTATGGCTTTACATAGATTAGTCTTCAAACATAAACAGATTAGTCCTCAAACCACAAATTTTCATAAAAATCTATACAAAAAACTATTTCGCATTATACATTTAGATAATAATTTATGCCCAGTGTTGTTATGCAGTGATAAACAAAGTGTTCAATTCATTACCACTTGTGTGATAAATATTATTGTAATTTGTCATGTTTAATGATTGACTGTATTGAGTCCGCAATTTAATTAATTACTACAAATTGGATTAAAATAAATTTTATGAAATGAATTTGTTCTCATATTAAAATAGAACAAGATATTATTATTACAAGAAGAATTTGAAATTTGCATGTAAATAATTTTATCTAATCCAAATTTTTTTACCATCTGGTTGAGTTTTGAATACAATTACAGAATGTCTGTGTAAGCATTCTAATATTATTATATATTTGTATGAGCATGGGGGCTACAGAGGGAGATTAATAAATGTTGTGGAAATTGGTTAGAAATTTTGATGTTTGAATTGTATTGTTGATGTGTTGTAGATGAATTTGTCGTCGACAGAGTCAACAGAATCCCAATGTTACTAAAATATCTCCCTTCAACCCATTAATGGCCCACTATTGAGCATGTGTCTCTTCATCACTGAGGAGGTATAGATCATACTCTAGTGCAGATTTGCGGGGGGCTTAGTGGCCAAACCAAGTGTAGAAAGTTTTTAAGCTGCTCGGAGGCCTCAATCATGGCTAGGAGACTGTTAATTACCATAACAAGTGGGACTAACAGCTTTATGTTTTTTACACTATATAAGTTAATAAAAATAAATTAAAGTGTAATAAATAAAATGTAATAACTTAAATGTACCATAAACTAGATATCTGTAAATTCAGTTTCAAATTATCTTTGTATGATAAATATTGAGTTGTCTGTTAGTCATTATTTGATTTGTGTCTGCCCTAATTATATTAACAATACCATCTGTTTTATTAAAATAACATATTCGGAGCCTATAAGTATGCCTATAGTCATGATTATTTTTGTATGTATAGTCAACAATTGAGTAAACAAGTTGTAATAGTTATATGTTTAACAGTGACGAAGCCACCAGACATGGCTGAAACACTGGATCCGCTTTCCCCGAGTGTCAATGACACTTCTAGAGTGCCAGGTCTCATGCACAAGCTACGGATGAGGTTCACAAGAGCTGGATCCACCACTAGATCACCAGGAGAAGGTAATTTTGCATCAATACATATTAGCTGTTAATTTAATGAAACTTGAAGGCATTGATAGTTTATATAGATAAGCTTGAGGTTTTACAGAAGTCATATCTGTCTTTGTTTATCTTAATATATATAAAGTAAGTGTCACAGTGTTTGTCCTCTATGGATTCCTAAACTACTTCACCGATTTTAATCAAATTTAGTACACCGTGTCCAGTTTTATCCAACTTAAAAGATAGGATAGGTTACATCTCAATTTATAGTTGCAAAATTATAAATGAACAGGCCAACCAACATTGATTTTATATTATATTATACTAGTAGATTGATAGATTTCACACACCTTTTCAGACGTATTTTTCACTCATGATGCTCATAATTAAGTTCTAATTCTGATAACTTTGTATATTAGCTGTATATAGGATTTAAACTCTGACCTCCTTCAGGAATACTAACGTCAAACAAATCTAACCATTGCATTAAGCATATGGATATATAAACAGCAAACAAAATAAGCAAGCCAATGTACCTATAATATAATACCCTTAAAATATTATTAGATAATGAAAGTGTCATGTACCGTTGTGAATCCGAACCAAGGTCATTGGTGAGATCTAGGTAAGGTCGCCTTCGATACAATTTATCAGTGTTTATTTTACTGCAGAATAGTGCAATCGCCTTTGCAATGGCGGAGAAATCAAGCGGTGCGATTTTTTTCTCTTGTTTTTGTGTCAATATAAATTTTCAGTCGAATATTTTTCAGTGTAATTTTTAAGGCTGCGTTTCAATCTTTTTTTTTTTTTTTATAAATTATAAGTTAATGATAATTAATTAATTAATTAGAATAATTAGAACGTAATTAGAACGCTTACAAATTACACCCTTTTATATGTAATTTTCCCCGATATAATAGTAGATGAATCACGTAAGTCTATTTAGCGTGCTAGGAGCGATAGATGTGTTTTCTGGTTAGGTTATCAGGGTCATACATTTATATGGGAGATAATATAATTTATACACCCACACTAGAATGCCCTGTGTCGTGAGTATGTCGGATAAAACACAAAGACAGATATACGCCCAGGTTGAGAAAAGAAATTTGAATTCATCATTCAAATCGCTGGGAATCAAACCTGTCCTTCAAGCGGCGCAGGCGGTCCGACTTTTTATAAATAAATGTTTGTTTTTTGTTCGTTAGTGTATTACACATAATCATATGCTATATTCTTAGAAACCTATTTAGAATCTGAATTCCTGTGATGTTGTTTTTTTTTTAATTTTCAAACAAAGAATTATATTTGAAGTTGTTTTTCCAGGATATGTGGAGTTTGGAGAGTTCAGGTCGGAGCGTCCCGGGGTAAAGAAGGTTGGCACCTTCGCCGGTGTCTTCTGTCCCGTGGTCCTGTCAATGTTCAGCGCGCTGGTCTTCATACGAATGGGTAATATACTCTATTGTGCGCTGAAAGAATAGTCTAGAAATTGCATTCAATGTTTCTTGGCTTATGTTAATTTTGGAGACGGTATATTGATCTCCTGGTATCACCTTTAATTAAATACGTGAAGCAAAAACTTCCCTTCTTACAAAAATTGCCCGGAAGGAGGAGTATGAAATTTGGTACACTTATAGTTTATGTATGAGAAGTAAAGAACAGTAATATTTTTATATAATATGCAATACAAGCATATGTAATTAATAAAACATAACACATACTACCATTCATTTCACACACCTAAAGGCATAATAATTGTGTTATGTGATTGCTATATTTTTATTCCTAGTCATTACATCTTAGTTCTAGTATAATTATACACAGATTATTCTAATTAGAATCATACGAGTTTCATATTACACATTGAAATGGTGTATGCACTCAGTAACATATATATGCAAGTGTAAATTAAAATTATTAGTTGAAATTATTTTTATGAAACATATAATGTAATTTAATTTATTATAATATAATGGAAATTATATTTATGTGGTTGTGAATTTGCTTGTTTTAGTATTATCACCTTGTTTGTAACACAATACCATTGTATTATATCCATGTAAACAGATAAACAGATGGAAACTGTAAATTTGACATATTAATATTAATAAACAAACTTAATATTTTGTAAGAAAACATATAGTATATTGTGTTCATGATGAGAATACTTTAAAAGAATACTTTATAAAAATTACAGATAATTTAATTTCTCGTTTGAAAGTTTATGAAACACCTGATAAATAGAATGAGGTGTAGTTAGAGTAGTACTTATAGACCGTAGCTTTGGGATTTTTGAAGCAACTTATCTAGTCTAAATACTCCCATACAAGAATTCCCTGTGTTGTGGATGTCATGGACAACACACTAATACACACACACACACAGTCCGAGGACAGACATTAAATCACATCAAAATTTTGGCCTCGCTGACAATCGAACCCAGGACCTTTCGAACGGCGCTGCGGCATGGGTATCATTGAGCCTATACCGCGCGTTAAAATCAATGTGGGCTATTGACCTGTTTTTTTTTCAGGTTACCTCGTGGGGAATGCAGGCTTGTTGGTTACACTGGGCCAGTTTGGATTAGCGTATCTAATAGTGACGTTTACTGTGACGTCAATCTGTGCTATATCGACGAACGGGGCCGTCGAGGGGGGCGGTGTTTACTGTATCCTTTTTATTGTACCACTGTATGAGCAATGAAGTATATACGTTGACTAGTAAGATTAATATAAGCAAATATAAAACGGTATATAGGTAGGAAGCGCTCATAGCCCGGCGGCGATTCTATGCAATCGACCGAGTTAAGTGGCAAAAATTTCTTGAGCGTTTCCGTGCTTCGGAGGGCACGTTAAGCCGTCGGTCGCTGTTGCTATGAATATAGCAGTCGTCAAGCCATGTCGGAGGCATACGGGCGCTTTGAAAACTTCCGACACTTGGGTTGGCCACCAACCCCTTCACCAATCCGCATTGGAGCAGCATGCCGGAGTATGCTATTTAAACACAGTAAAAATATTATTAAAATCGGTCCGACCATTTAGGAAGAAGTCATTGACACATACAAGCAATACAATCAAATTAAAGAAATCGAGCCTTGTTTCAAAGTTAAGTAATTTTCACCCTTATAAACGTAAAAGTTAAAATTAAAGGGGGTATTAAAAAAACAGGTTTTGGTGTGATTAAATAACGCTACACACTCATAGCATAGATTCCATGTTTTGTGAGTGACACACAACACACGAAGAACAAGGACAAAATAACTGGGGAAAAAGTAACGTACATTCATGATTCTAATTTTTGTTTTGCTGGGAATCGAATCCATGACACTTCTTACGGCATTCCGGCATGTCAGTCATTTTGCCACAAGAGTCATACAAATATGGCGTCGGTGTCGTGATCGATTTCGTCTGCAACGTACACATGGCCGTTTTTATTTATTACTTGAAAAGCCTGCGAACCACGTGTCACCTTGGATTATTTGTCCCGCTTTTGTAACATTTATTAATGCCTAGCTCATATTGGTCGTAGCGTTATGTTATATAGCTTATAGCTTTTATCAGTAAATAGACTATCCAACACTAAAATACTTATTTAATGTGAACTAGTAGTTCCTGAGTTAAATGCCGGTTGCAGACCAAGAGCTAAGCTAAGTTAGTTTAGCTTAGCTCGCATAGCTAACGCAGTTTTCCATACTTCA
>DWJN01007198.1:0-10146 GCA_018248895.1 Carystus phorcus | reverse complement strand
TCCATGGCACCCACGACACAGGGTATCCTAGTGTGGGGCTATGAGTGTGTGGCGTTATTTATTTATTTATTTTATTAAACAAATAATTTGCAATAAAATAATATTGCGTCTATAAACTGAGATGTAAGCTATCCTATCTTTCAAGTTGGTGTTCTAAAACAGGTTCGCATGGAATGATGCAAGTAATTCTTTATTAAAGATCTTGAGACGTCTTCAGTGTTCTTTACATTACGCAGTAAAATGTAATAAGTACATTCCTAAATGATCAAAGGGCTATTTAATTTAAACGCTTTGTATAGAAGTCTTTCAGAATACCCAAATTCTTTGTTTCGTCTAAAAGGTCTTGTATTTAAATATTAATGTTAATGTGAAATGCATATTTCAATAAATGGTTCTTTGCTCTATATTTATACTAGCAGACCCGGCCACGCGTTGCCGTGACTAAGTACTCAATATACCAGACTAATTTCCTTACAATTAAATTAATTTAAATATTCTTTCGTTTATGAAGTTTTTACTCTTAAAATCCTAGTAATAGCCTTAATTATCTTAATATATATAAATTACGTGTGACGGTGTTTGTCCGCGATGGACCTGAATGAAACTACCTGGCCGATTTTAGTTAAATTTAGCACACCGTGTGCAGTTTAATCCTACTTGAAAGATAAGACAACTTACATTTCAATGTATAGTCGCAATATTATTTTATTGCAAATTATTCGTTTAATATCTTACAAAGAATTAGTTTCATAAGATTATAACAGATGGCGGTGTTATTGATTATGTAAACCTTAGTCACAGTAACGCGTGGCCGAGTCTACTAGTTTATTATAAGAATATTACCAGTTATCAAAAGATTTTTCAGGAACAATTACAATTGCTATAGATCATTGCAGACACGGAAAAACACGTGGAAGAACAGAAACATGAACGGAGAGAAACAGCTTGAATCAAATCAAATCAAATTTAATCAAATCAAATCAAATCAAGTCAAATCAAATCAAATCAAATCAAATCAAATCATTTATTTGTAAATATGTAAGTGACATGAAATTATTTCACTCCTTATTTTACCACTTAGTGGTGTACAAAAACACGAAAAAATTGTGTGACGGACCCGATTGAGCAACAGTAGGCAATCCTAACAATAGCACGACGCTTTGCCAGTAAGTTCTGATAGTGCAAGTGAGAGGCCGCCCCGTGGGACCCATTCGCATGTACCGGTTCAGCGCTCGTCACGCGCAGTCGGATGCATCGAGTTTACGCTGAACTATCGAGCATCCGAATGCACAAGGATATTTGCTCTGAATGCGTTTATATACACCGATCACACAAACTTTAATACCCAAAATCAAAATTTCGATGTTGATTTTTACACTTTTCATTGCTTCACAAGCCCTACAATGGTCTTGGAAGAAGAAGCGGTAACTCAAACTCAATATATTTTTTTTATAACGTTACAGAAAGCACTTAGATTACTCATAACTACGAGTATATATCGGACCCATGCCCAGGCATTCTTGTCTTTAAAATATTCATTTTATTTGCCTTTTCACATAAGCTTTAAATTGGACAGACAGAATGGAGTAATGTTATTTGGATTAATTCGAATTGAATTTTGAAAACAATTTTGTATAGAAAATCATATTTTTTCATTTCAAATATTCATATCTGTTTGCTGACGTTTAAGCGGTTGAGATTTAAATTTTTGTGGACATAAACAAGAGAGCTCATTCAAAAATTTAATAAAATATTTTGAATATGTTCCTTAAAAGCAATATCGCCTTACCAAATAGGTTCCTTTTGTTCAGAAACAAAATCGTAAGTAGCTTATAATACATTTCTGAAATCCACGGTTTTACAAATGTAATGAGTTAACTAATATTATAATTTACCACTAGCTTTGTATTCATATATCGTTTGTCTTCTTTCTTTCATTGAATCTAAAACCTTGTATTTTAATAGAAATACCTATCTATGTGGATAGGAAAGAAGAGCAAAATTGATAAATTTAGCCTGAGGCTTAGCACAACCTTTAATGTAAGTCCCTGATTTTTACATTTTAATTTTTGTTACAAACAGTAATTGGTTTTCAGGTTTAATGTATAAATAATAAAATTAATCATAACGGAATACTACATAAATACGCGGATAAATAATCTAGAAGCTGGTTTAGAGGTATTACTAAATAATAATTAATATCGGACAATTGTATTACATTACTACGTGTATGATTACATTCAGCAATTCTGTATGGTTTTCCCTAGCGAATTAATCAATATAGATATGAAGCTGCTCAAGTTGTATTTTCTTTATTGAAACTACAGTGACCGCTTAAATTTTTTGATATATATTTTTTTTTAATAATGTATTTAATTAATTATTTGTGTTTTTTTAATAATTTATAAATTCAAATTTCTGAGAATGGTTGTAGGTTGTTATGAATACACCAAGAGTCTTCTAAGGAGAGCAAAATACGAGGAAACTTAAATTAGTTAAAAACAAATAGGACCGCGAAGCAATTTATTTCATTAAAATAAAGTAGCGCGTAAAGCCTCGGGACATAGCAAATTCAGTATAAAATTAAGTTTTTCCTTACAAATATACATGTAGGATAGATTTGAGTAGGATACACTTGAATTTGTGTCATAAAAACAGTAATTTTACTCTCTTTGGAATCCAAATCTATACATTTATATTCACTTCAAGTCGGATGATTATACCGAAAGGCTACCCTGTAATAATTGTTATTGGTTTAGTTCAAAATAAGGACGACCCTGGAGGACTTGTTTCACTACAAGATCTTAATTCTTAAGCGGTTGACTCCCGAAGTAGATATGACAAGGTGACTGGTATTATAGGATCTTCTTTATTGTTTGTAGTAGTTTTTGATTTTCGTTAAGTGAGCTGTAAGTTCCTAAGACGAAATAAGTAATTTGACTTTGACTTCTAAGCATGTGACGGTGACTGTTATAAGTTTGTGCCTATTGCAATATCGGCACCCTGTTGCAGAATAGACCCGTAAAAAGATTATCAAAAAGTATATGTCTCAAACTGGGCCTTTAAGTCAAAAAAATCAAACCTTCGGCAACCTGCATTTATGTAAAAGGTATATTAATGCATAACTCGACACTTAGTATTTGTTTACTGTTACCTTGTACCGTCCAAGCCGAGATGATCAGGTTTTATTTCGAGAGCAGCTATGTGTTACAGTAACACACAGTTTGTTGGCAGTGGAACAAGTCTCTAACCATCATCAAATCCAATCGAATCCTAAATTTGCCTGCAAATGAAAGTGTAATTAACGAAATAACACTATAGCTTCTAATTACTGAATACTGAATTCTATGCCGGGATCGAAATGGCTTCAGAAGAGTTTGTGTCAGCCATTTCAACTAAAATTTTATGGAGTCCGGCTCATACGCTTAGGGCAGACGCTGGCAATATTATGTTAAATTAAATTTTATCTGCGAAAATTTCTTTTTATTCTCACAAAAACATTGGGCTACTGCCTAAAATGGTTTAATTATGAAAATTGAGATCAGTAATCGGTTACAATGTAGTATTAAACCTTAATTTATTTATTTATTTTATTTATTTATTTATTTATTTCGTTGCACCAACAAGGTAAACATTATACTCAGAGGATACATAAAAGGTTACAAAGTGTCTATCTAAATGTCACCTCAATTAGAGGCGCAAACTAGTGGCTTAATACATAAAATATAATGAAAAAAATGATACAACAATGATACAATATCTACATTGAAAGTCAGTTTGAATTGATAATTAGATCGATATAGTTCCTCTTATAAAAAAGACAGACTGACGACCTATGTATTTCTAAAATACTAAGTTACTTACTTAAAGTACTTTTATCCTATATCATCGATGTATAAACGTAGGCAAAGCAATACGGTAAGAGGCAAAGCAAATTGGCCTTTCTCTGATCTACGACATTCTCCATCAGCTTTACGAGTCCAGAGCTGTTTATCGGCTAACTTTGTGTTCTGGAAACTTCGTAATAACATCAGTAACTCGCCGGATGATACAAACAATAACGAACACTTTATTAATAATGTTCAGCCAAGGTAAATATGTCTTCGTAAAAAGTTACAATGAAGGGTTTCGCTGTTTCTTTTTGCCAAAAATCAATAGTTTGTGTTCCAGATGAAACAATTCAAACATCTGTGTTGAAGTATGAACGATGTATTTTCTGACCGTTGCGACACAATACACGTTACATAATGCATAAGATGGTGGCGTAATGGTTTATATACCTGACCGTTAAATCAAGTTCAACAAAAAACATCACAACAACAAATAAAAAAACGACAGTTATAAAGAGAAGTTTAAACTGTTCTATGGCTGGGTGTGTTTTTGTTTTTGTGTTGTCGATTGTCGTAGATCGTTGAGCCACCTGAGGGTAAGGGTAATCACCCACCAACGCCACCAGTAACATAAGAGACATCTGCGACGCGTTGCCGAGTTTAAGGAGAGAAGGAAGAAAGGTAGTTCTGCCTCACAAGCTAATATTACTATTAGCTCAACAAGCAATGGCTATTAACAAGCCTTACGATTTGGCAAGAATATAAAACTGTCTAAAGCTATTATCCTTGATTCCATATTTAAAAAGAACGGTAAGTACTGTCAGAACTTAGCGATTTCCAGCATCGTTCCATCATTTACACTTAAAGTCACTTCGCAAAAAAACGCGACGCTTTGTGTGAAAACAATATACGCACTTCCCACAAAATGTGAGGACCGAGCGGTATTAGCGTTTCCCTTTGTACTCTCAAATCTTGGCCCGTTTGATCCGACGTACTCCGGCCCTCGTAATGTCGTCTCCAGCGGCGAGGATAATCTTTTCATCGAAGTCCTTCTCCAAATGGGCGCAGTAATGGGGTGACTTTGTTTTCCATAATCGCCTCTTTCATTGTAACGAGATGTAATAAATATTACTAGTATTATTTTTGTCCCCGCTGTTTATTTGAATTTTGCCCCAATTTGTCCATTTTAATTAGACAATTCATTATGTTGGACACAATCTTTCATCGAGGTCCGATTGCACGTGGCCTGTTTATATAGGTATAAATCGCGTCTTTGTAATTAAGTCATCACATTGTTTAAAACTTAAAACCTACATTATGACAAATATAATTATAATTGTTTGTTAAAACCTTGAAATAACCCCATAGCGTATAAATTACCGGTGACAAATGAAGTTGTTACAAAGCTGCTGTTTGCTTCATGAAATTTCAAATAGTAGATTTTTTGTACACATTCGTAGCCTCGCACTAGGATTGTGTGTGTAGGATTGTTTGTCGTGGATACCATGTACATACACACACACCAGGATCAAGAACAGGAATTTAAAGTCAACATTCAAACTTCTGCCTTAATGAATAGTGTTGAATTGCCCGTAGTTTATTTAGTTAGTGCAAAATGAAATCACAGTACAATATTTGATGATGTATTTTTCTAGGACAATAGTGCTGTAGGCGTTGCGGCTTGCGTTGATCCTATGCGATGGACAGGGAAGTAACTACGGGCGCGGTTGGTACCTGGATGGGTGACCGCTAGTGGCAAACATTTCTTGAGTGTGCTTCGGAGGGCATGTTAAGCCGTCGATCTCGGTTGTTATCGTAGATAGCAGTCGTCACGCGATATCAGATGCCTTCAGGTGACAGTTGGGTTGGCCACTAACCCCTCCACCAATCCACAGTGGGATGATTCGCAATGAGGAGATCTGTGCCCTATTGTAGACCATTCATGGGTTGAGACCAAACAGTAATAATTTAGATTTTGTGCAAAAGAGATCATGATTTTCCCTTATATTCTAGTAGTAAAATAAATCCTTAAAACATTGAATTGAAAACTAAACCACGTAATCATCTCAAACTCACAACACAGTCATTTAAGCGTGACACTAGTAATTTTATATTATATAGTCAGGCTGGAGATATTTTCACGATATCAATTATGTTTTAGAAGGTATGGACCACAGACCTCTAACAAAAGTATGGTCCTCAGAACAAAGTACTGTTTGAGTGTTGTTTACGAAGTGGATGGCTCGACATGAAGCTCGCACAGAGATAGCGTTTTTTGCATTGTGTTGCTTTATTACTTACACAAGTACGCTACTTGAATACAGGGGCAAGTTTCATAACACTATCCCCATAGTTCTCGGTACACTGACTCTGTTAACTGGGTTACAGTCATATAAAGACTGAGTAACAATATACGTATAATGTTAAGGTCACAACGTTTGTAGAATATATTAATTAACTATGTATATATCCGTGCTAATAAAGCTATAGAGGGATCAATAATGTTGTTTTGGGAAACTTTGATGTTTGGGTTTATTTTCTAAATATATGTTTTTTTATTATTGTGTAACTGTTTATTCGGACATCAAATAAGGTGATATTTTTTATAAACTCAGATTGCAATTTATCAATAAACGGATCGGTATCCGTGAGGTAAGTGGTATGATATATATAAAGGTTCTTTATAGGAATTATTAAATAATGCCTTGACTGCTTTTTTGTATTTATTCCATTACACGAATATCTTTTCAATTCGTAGTAAAAAGCAATTGTTTCAGCGTAGTTTTAGCGACGCGAATTGAGGGCAGGTTACTTTTGAACTAAAAACGTTTTCTTTCTAAATTTTAATCCTGGATAAGAGCAACAGAGGCGTGGGTTGCCGTTAGTAAAACCAAGCGATTTTTTGTAAAGTTCCAACCGCTATTTATTTATCCTCTCACGTCCTGGTTCGGCTCTGCCCGAAATTTTGCTCTAAAACTAGCAAATCCTTTTAAAATTCGGTACTTAGACCCACCACCTACCTTCAACGATGTAATATAGTTTTAAAAGTAATTGACAAAAAGTTCAAAATATTTTTGAAATCTAGACACAGGTGACCTTTTTGTAGTAGCGTCCAAGGGATGTTAAATGAATTCGTTTTTTATAGATGTGTCGTTTGGAATTAATTGGAAGGTGCTGCGATGTTGTACCGGCCGATATCGCAATCCCGTTTCAACAGGAGTCCCGCGGGATTGTCGCAGGGAATGTTTGCGTCATTTTCCCACGATAATAATGAAGCTATAGTTAGGTTAGTCATGCATAATGGAGTGAATACATCGTAATAGTAAATCAATGTTTACGAATTACTGTAGTATAGATGATTAATAAAGATGAATTTGTTACCTACTGCTACTCGCCTTTATTATATTTAATTAGGTAGGCATACATTTGGGATATATGTATATCTAGGCTATAAAATAATCGTTTATCTTTCAGCCGCTACCGTTTTCTTCTATTGCGTTAGGAGTTCAAATCCGTAAGACATTTTTTATATCTGAAATTGTTTGAGAGCTCTAACATATCTAATTCTTAATATATGTATTTACAAGAAAATGCACATTTCTAGTCTTATGCATATTCATTTTAAGAATCTACAGTACTTATCTTAATGACGATTACAATATTGCATCTTTGAGTCATACGTGGTGCAGATGTTAAACAATTTTGACTTCTTGAAGTATGTGTTTATTCTAATTAAAATCTTCCATTCTAAGTATTCCACTAGGTATATTATATAGAGCTCTTATCAAATATACATTTATTTATTGTTTTACTATAGTTAAAACGGTTACACCAATTGGATTAATTATAAACACCACAGTTATGCTTCTAACATAAGGTAGTAATAACGGTGGGAAATAATAAATAAATATACTAAGGCCATAAACAATCTAACCGAATTACTTGTCTTTAAAATATCAGTTTTGTTATACAAGTATCGTTATAGCTCGACGCTTATCGTATACGGTGCCGCGGTGGTGTGAGTCACCAAATGCGGGCATAGTTTAACAAAACGCTGGTTAAAGTTTGTTAATTTTTACCGTACATTTTCTAAAGCTGACAAGTTTGTAGTGAAGTTTTAAATTTAAAGTGGTTAACTAGTTTAAACGGGGTCTAGTTTTTAAGATCTACCAATAGGTGGGTGGTAGCAAGAAAATGTGCAATTAAGTTTTCTCCTACTGTATAAAAATAGTATCCGAATAAAAAACGTAGGAAAGTTTTAATTAAGATTTAAACTTTAGAAACTATTTGTGTCACAGTTTTATAAATTTGAAACGTTTTATGTGTAACTGCCAATTTAAGTGTACAATGAAGATCCATTTTCAAAATAAGATTAAGTAAGAATTTAAAGCGATATGAATACCGCTAATAAGTTACCAACGGATATGGATGAATTATTATATACTAGCGACCCGTCCCGGCTTCGCACGGGTGCAATGCTGATACTAAATACACTACAGAAAAACTGTGAACGTATAATACATATAAACCTTCCTCTTCAATCACTCTATCTATTGAAAAAAACCTCATCAAAATCCGTTGTGTAGTTTTAAAGATTTAAGCGACCTTGTTTTATACTATGTAGTGATATAAGTATTAAAAAATAATAAGTAATAAAATAAAAATAAAAAATAGAATTCACCTCAGACATCGCGACGTTTGGATTATATTCACTTGTTAAGTGAATTTGGTTATTTATAATATCATCACCAATTTAAGTCGATGACCTTGAATTGGCAAAGTGGGTTATTAAAAGCATTATAAAACTGAAGTGACTAAAGCCACCTGTCCAATACAGATGAAGCTACAACAAACAGTTTAATAAAAAGCAGTCGACAACTTTCGTATCAATAAACAAAGCGGCCGGTTCCTAAAGTACATTTGGTCCCGTTCGTGCACTATCATTCTTCTCGTGCTCCCATTCCGTTAACACTCCAGTTGTTTCCATTGGAAGCGGTTCGACCTCTTTCTGCGTTCCCTTAAATCACGCGGATACTTAGCGCGCGATTGGGACCTTCGAACAAAAGCGGCCCTTACGAGTGGCCATCGGAAGAGCGCTTTCCGCTGTGAGTGCGATGCCGGGGACATACGGATTGGGAGTACGGACGGTTTGTGAGCGATCATCGGACAGCTAGCGACATCTAACGACCGTAGATTGTATCTTTAGTAAGTTTGATCTTGTCTTGAGTAGCTTGTTCACGCTAACAGTGAGTAATTTATGAACACTTGTCTTCATGTACTATGTCGTTTTATATCAGCAACTCCATTTGTTGTGTAGGTATAAATCTAAGCAATAAAAACATACTGTTATCATTTCCCTAATTTGCTGTTACGTGTTTGTTGTTTTATATAAATGTGGTATTCAAAATTATTTTGCGATTCTAAAATATCAGGAAACATGGATTTAAATAAAGTTATTATCGCACATAGGCTGTTGATGTTAACAAATCGGACGAATCTTGCTGTACCGCTACATAAGGGTGTGTTGTACATATGAGGCGCTTTCCTGACGTATCGTGATAGCATCAACGGTAAATTCAGGAATGTAGTATTATTATTTAGCCACTTTCATAGAGGAACTAAGAACAAACTAAATGTTTGTTCTTTTTATTCTTCTTCTAGCTTATTAAGACTATCAAAAATACGCGTTTTTGCTCCATAACGTTCACCAATAGTGTCCCGTATCTTCACAAAATACTTCGTACTTGGATCACGTGCGTTCGCGGCGAGCATAGTGGGATCCTTTGCAACACTCGCGATATATAGCTGTTATTTCATGTATGTTACACCCACGGGCCTCCATTTCATCTTCAGAACGTGTTCTATTAAAACGAAGCGAATCTGTCACGTCACGTATTACTGTAATGCGATTGGCAATTGATATTGACATAAGCAGCCGACGTGAGATACTGTTGAACATTAATGTGTTTATCACGACAATCTTGTGGGCAGATCCAGGCGTGGAATTTATAAGTACTTATTTATAAATAAATAAATAACGCCACACACTCATAGCCCCACACTAGGATACCCCGTGTTGTGGGTGCCATGAACAACACAGAAAGACAATTACACACACCCAGACGGAAAACAGAAATTTAAATTCATCATTCAAATTTCCGACTCGCTGGGAATCGAACCCAGGACCCTTCGAATGGCGGTCCGGCGTGGTGACCATTACGCCACACGGGTCGCGTATTTGCATATCTTATACTAATATATAAAGCTGAAGAGTTTGTTTGTTTGTTTGTTTGATTGTTTGAACGGGCTAATCTCA
>DWJN01007197.1:0-10147 GCA_018248895.1 Carystus phorcus | reverse complement strand
GGTAGTTATGAGGATTTTGGAATATAGGGTTAATGTAAAAAAATTACGAAAGGTGAAATATGAATGAGTAGCGATAGTTTCGGGTGCGGCTACTTGTGAATGTTCTTACTTTCTTCTCTCTTGGCCGGCAACGCATCAGTATTACTGAAGTCCAGGGGTGACGGTGGACATTTATTATGTAACTTCTCTGCAAGTTTCATGACTAGTTCCATAAAAAAGCATATAAAAGATATTTAGAACAGAAGCACTCATAGCTGACAGAGGAGCTAACAAGTAATTATCAGTATTGGTTTCTATACTTGGTCTCTTTAAGTGCAGCTGCAAATAGAACAGTACTCTAGAGTATCAAAAATGAAGAATGTCCAAACATATACGTAAAGTATACGAATAGATATAAATCACATGAATTTCGCTTAGGACGCTCTTAATATTAAAAAAGTCATTTATTTTGCAGCCCTTTCCCCTTGCCCTGCAGTTACCTATAATGAATTTGTTTACTGAAACTCAGGCAAGCCATTAAATGTAAATGAAAACCAGTATTATACTAATTTAGTCATGCATATTCAAGAATAGCTTCAAATTATACACACGGAGAAGATAAGAATCGTATATAATTGAACAATGACGCGTCTTATCATTCTTATAGCATTTTCATTGATTAAAATTGATTAACTGATCGTGCTTACAACATAACCAAATATGGATTGTTTTGTGTTTATTTTGACAACGTATCTAATATATCTTTTGAAACAACTCTTTTAGAACTACCCTTAGGACAAAGAATTAATAGGTAGTTATTAAAAATAATTTTATGATATAGGACGTAATGATCCCGAATATAATGTTGAAAATAAATGAATGTATTTTAAAGGTTATAAAAAAGATGGCTAGTTGCTTCTATCTTGCTTGCAGTATGCAGTCTGTGTAAAATTTCAGGTTAAAATTTAAGTTTCCATTGTGGACAATCAATCAGATATTCGTCCGAAGTAGTTGTATGCATTCGATGCTAGAAAGCGATTGTGTCACAATTGAATACAATTTCACGGTGTGAAGGATAAACGGACACACGCGTGTCGTATAATCATGCGATCGATCAGCTTTCTCGTTTCGGTATAACAGAAATAATGTTTGACGGATAACCGTGGAAAGTCACTATGATTGTTAGTGCCGATACTGACGTGTAATTGGATCCAATGGTCGCACGCCCTCCATCATACGCGTTCTGGACGTGATGTGTATCATGTGTATCTTCAAACCTATTTATAATCACCATATCTCATCATCACCACGGTTATCGTTTACATAAGAAAACATTTCTTTCACCGTTTCTTCTCGATATTAAAACACTTCCGAAGCTGTGGTATCTTTGAGGTATCTTTGTAGTATCTTTTTAAAAATACCTATGTTCATTGTATGTATGTCTGTGCAGGCTAATCTCAGAAACGGCTTATCCGATTTGAATGTAGTTTTCAGGATTATATTGTGATGGACTTTATATTCAGTGTTTCTTTTTTCATTTAAATCGGTTAACGAATGAGGAAGTTATGTCAATTATTCATTGACTGTTAGGCGAATTGAAGTTTGCCGGTAATGTATATAAATTCAATAGTTTTTAAAAATCACTTGGTATCTAAATTTGGATTTGAATCGCTCGCAGATACTTTCTATCGGTATTTGATTTTTTGAATAGAGTAAGTTGATTTAAGCTGTATTTTTTAATCATTTTGCTTTAGTATTTAAATTAAGCAGACAGAGAGATTAATTCTTTAGTGTGTTACATCAATAGTAATTTTAAAAAGAAACGCCATTATGAAAAATAATAATAACATTCCCACGCATTTACTATTACGTTACATTCTATTGTAGTATTCAAATTAAAAGAGTTATTTTTGAAGACTTTAGAGTTACCATTTTATTTATAACTATAATTGGGTCGTCCTAAGTTATTATTTGACTCTGTAACTCCATAGATGAATATATTATGAAAGATTTGCGTGAATCTTTTTAAAGTTCTTGATAATATCAAATTGTCGATGTTTATATAACGTGTGTTATAGCCATGGACTTTGATTTCATCTATGTATGTATTTTGTACATTCACGCATTGTTACAATATTATGAATGACTTAGCTGCAAAGTGCTTCCGTGTATGACCCGCACTGAGAGCTGCGTCATTGAATTATAAAACTATACAGTTATATCCCACAACTTTTCTGTATTAATATCAAACACGTCAAATATGTTTCCATATCGATTCCACAGCATTCTATATGTTTGAACCGACTTTAAAAAAACCGTCTTTTTTTTCATTCATTGTCAATATATATTTTGATGTTCGTACGGCAATATCAAACGTCTGAGACATATAATTGCTATAGTACTCGATATCAGCGAAGTAAGCGCAGGTTTAACTGCTGTATAAATACATTTTAAATACTAGCAACGCGACATGTTCAAGGGAGCGAGGAATACGTTGTCGAATGATATAGGGATGAGCCGCGTTGAGTGCAGAAGGTACGAGTAATTATTGTATTGAACGATTTGTGTACAGCATTGTAATTTGTGGTGATCGATCTCGCTGTTCGCTTATATGGGATGGGCGGAGTAGACGTAACAAGGTTGTTTAACAGCTTTCCTGGACTTGTCTGGATTTCACATACAGCTTATATAATTACAAATTAATAAATTCTAAAAATTACGCAACCTTGTCTGTTGGTAGGTTGTTATATAACTGTCGTAAGAAGGTCTTATGAGTGTCGCTGTTATGTTACTTATTAATGTAAGACGATAGAAGGTTCTCAGCGGTTGTATCTTAGTTAACTGATAGGAAATGTTGCAATAGAATTTAATCTTATTTATCGACATTTCAACAGTGCAATTAAATAAACGAATGATAATGAATTGTATGAAAATAAAATAATATTTTACGAATAGAGGATTCGGTAAATATTGTGTTGTTGAATTATGAATCTAAAGCATTCTTAAATCCCCTTAAATTATACATTAAAAAATCAAACGATTTGGAATAGTCTAGTTTAGTTACAGAAGAATTTTCTAAATGTATACAACAACAAATAATACAAATTTTGTTGGGCTATGTTTTAATAACATGTTCTTAGTGATATAGTAATTTGTTTTTAACACTGCAAAGCGTAGCGGGGGGCGGGCGGCACTTCGCGCGACGAAGCATTATCGAGGGCGTAGCGCGTAGCGTAGCGTCCGAGTGCATTCACTTGCGCGCTTCTGCGCAACTAATTTCTCTATCTTTAGCCCGCGGTGTAACTGACCGAGCCCTGCTACCGGCTAAAGAGAAACTGCATTAGATGCGTCCGGTTTACACACGTGAAACCAGCCAAACGATCATTTCCCTTAGTTATCGACGCAATAGAACCCACCATTTTACCACCGACAACACCGCTACTCGCCACCTTTTTGTACGTTCTATGTATATATTAATATCTACCCGAGTAATTGCATCCTGGAGTCGGTTTGTCCGAGATTGAAAGTAGTTCGAGTAATAACACACTATTTCTTCCGTTTCGTATCTTGCCAACGAGACATACGGCAATAATTTTGTGCAAGTCGTCGTAATTTTGTTGCAGTCAAGAAAGTAGCGTGACTATTTCACCTAATTTTCACCAACATTATAAGGTTTTAAGTTGCATGACCGGTTAGTCGGTAATTAGTCATAACTCACAGAGTACGATGAGGAGAATACAGTTAAAATACGTTGGAAATCAATGAGAATTTTATTGAATGGAATGTGTGGGTGCAATTAAGTTACTTCTATAGAAACGGCGTACATCAATCGATGGGTGTCTTAGATTGAATAGTCGACTTTCGCTTAGTAGTGAGAGTGAGCTTCCACTCTTGTGGTAAGTTCAATGACAGGAAAACGGCAGACTTAACAGATTGTTTACATGTTATATACATATAAAACTGTAAATTACATAGTGGATTCTAGTATTGTAACATTACTTAAAGTACCCGTTTGATTTAACACTATCAAATCGTCTGTGATAAAAACCGTTATGTAACTAAGTTTACACCTAATAATCCCAGCAATTGAAGTTAAAATCATGAATTTCATCACGTAAGTGATCACCGGCGCTAAAGGGCATCAGGAACACCAAAAGCTTCACTGATGAACTATCAGCCAAGAAAGATAGAAAGTACTATACCTCAAGCTGCCAATCGGACAACGACGAATTATTTGATGGCTCACTCAAGTAAGGGTGGTAGCTAGATAGACGGGAATCACTGAAAGATAAAAATACCAGTAATAAAATTAATGACTTAATAACAATATCTTTACGTGGCAAATATATTAAAAAAATTATATTTGGGGGCCTTTATATACGCAAGAGAACCCAAAACATTTTTTTTTCAATTTGTCTGTATATTTGTGCAAACTAATCTCAGAAAGGGCTTATCCGATTTGAATGCATATTTTAGGATTATGTTGTGATGGACTTTACTTAAAATTTAGTATTTTTTTTCACTTAAATCGGTCAATAAATAAAGAAATTATGTCAATTAATGTCAATCATTCATCGACTGTTAGACCAAACGAAGTTAGCCGTGTCACCCAGTTGATTAATCCTTACAAGGAACTCTATCACCAAGTAATTTGATGTTTAATTTTTTTGCATAGAGCTACTCTTATCGCAGTTCTGCCTGATTTGTGTTTCATCGTAAAACGAAATAATATGGGACTGTACGATATAGTCATCATAAATTACATTCAATACTAAGATTATCACAGAGGTTATCAGCTTCACTACATTTTACAATGGGCTTTTGAATATTATTTTATGGTTTTCTTATGATCTTTCTTCACGTTCGGATTGTTTATTTGATTTTAATGAAGTTGTTTGAAAACGGAATGAAATGTTTTTATTTCCGCTTATCAGCTGCGGTTTATGTTTTTATAACAGCAGGGCACGTGAGTTACACCATGGGTTATAGCTCGTTTGTCACGTGCGAATACATTTGACCGTTTGGCGGATGTTGCAGAACTAGGTACGCCACATGTTGCAAACAGATACAAATCGATTAACTAACGCAATATGGTTTTTCCGTCATTAATATATAAGATTAATGTCTATTCATAAATAGATAGTTGTTATAATGGATTATATTTAAACCAGCGAATTTGGTAGACGTTATCCTACGTTTCTTATGAATGTGTATACAGAGTTGATTGATAAATTAAATGAAAAAGAAAATCTATTGATCGATCGAAAAATAAACCATTGTCGAATCTAATTAAACACAAAATATTACTTCAAAATTGATCCAACCGTTTAGGAGTTTAGTGATACACACGTACAGACAAGTTATAAATATTAAAAAAATTATATTACCTTTTTGTTTGGAATTAAGGTTTACAGTATTTAAAGGATTGCTTACTTTCAATGAACCTGTTGTTGGTGTTAGGCAGGTAAAAATTGGCAATGTTTTGTTATTATACGTGCATCAGTGTTACGACAAATGTTGACAAACACATAGGTGACCGAAAATTTGTGTAAAATGCTTTTTTACGAAAGTGTTTATTCATGTACGTTTTTGGGTCCATATAACAGTCTGCGACATTTTGTCGTGTCGCCGTCGTACATGTAAACAGACGTGTGAACTCTTGAGGTGTTAATGATCTCAGCAGTGAGTTACCATCAGATGTCTCGGCTATTTCTATAAAAAGGCATATCAGAGCTCGCAGTAACTTCTTGCCGAGGTACACAATGCCGTCTTTGTAAAAAGCATTAATAATAAGTCTAATGTTTCACTAATGCATTTGCGACAATATATTAAAAACTCTTAGAATACTTCTCATATTTTTTTTTCTTTTTCAGGTAAGCAACCATCCTGTTATTAATCAAAAAACATTGGCATCGGTAATGTATGATAATATTCCCTTTCAAGTTATTCTTCGCTCAAAACCTGCTTTAGCATACTTTTAATGTCCATTAATGAATCATTGTGCGACACGATTGGTGTGATGATGTAATAGCATAATTATATGCCTGCATTCAGTTTTTGTTAAGAACAAAATCGCTCCTTCTTAACGTTATATCATGTCTGACCACAGATAGTTCATATCTGATTTTTTTTATTAATTAACCATTTGTTATCTAACAAATGATCAAACAGATAAAATTATCTTACCTTTTCAGATTACAATACTTACCTTCCAAATTACAAACTTAATTTTAACTTTATTGGTAATGATGTAATTTTATACGCTTACTAGTTGTTTTGCAGATTTTATTCTGCAACGTGAAGGAACACTTTGAATGGCCTAATTTTGAATGTAAACCATTCTAGAATCACTAAAATACACATAAAAATATCAGAATCAGTCCAACCGAAGTTCAGTGACATACACATGGACAGAAAAATATATATATCATTTTTAATCGTAACTTAAAGATTCTATCAATATGCTTCAAGTCAATTATTTCCTCAAAGCAATTTACTTACCAGTAGAAACAATGCAAGTTACACAGAGAATATAGAATACGTCAGTTATAGACATATTTGAAATAATCATTTATTTTTATTAATGGGTGACATCGAGATTGATGTTATTATGAAAATATTGCAATGTCGTTTATTTAATATACTTCGAAGGTAGTTGGTATAAAGAAATACAACTGGCGTAAATAAAAAATACAGTTATTTCAGCACTAAATATACATTCCTTCATGTGAACATGTTTCCTATCAAGTTACGTAATGGTAAAGAGAGAAATATAAAATAAAATAGTGTACATACGTCGCCATAAATATCGTGTTGAGAGTACTCGTAGATCAAGCTTGTGAGGCTTAATGACCGTGAGTGCTCTCGTCCATCTGAGGAAATGCCCATCGCTGTCTCATTACCACTGCCACCCGCCATTGGTCACCACTGCTATTTATCTCCCGTATTAGAAAGTTCTAGGACGTAATTAATATGGAGAGAGGTAATTACTTTGATACGGAGGCACCGCGTCGAATGTTAAAGATATAATGGCTATTTACTAAACCCCATAGCATTATCAGAGAAAGTTCCTCTCAGTCGGGAATGCGACTTGGAATTTGTTAAGGTACCGATATTTAATAAGATAATACTGGTGCACTTAAAGGTACATGCAAAAGGAAACAGTTAAAGCAGTTCATAGCTGTTTTAGTTACGTAGATACGTAAAAAAATGTTTTTTTTGTTTTCTAATTTGCCGTAGCAATTGCGCAGGCGGTCACAAAATCGTTAAAAATGCAGTGTAGTTTTTGCAAAACCGGGTGGAGTGTACGAGGCAAACATGCTGTCCGGCGACTTGCGCGGCGCAACCGCAAAGGTTTAGTAACGCAAATATGCAGTAAATTGCACACATTTTCAGCCAACGGAGCACCTAGTGATGAAATTTAAATAAAAACTCGCATTATATAACGTTGCTTAACGTAACGTCAATTTAAATGTTTTTTTTTTCGTGATAATTATACATTGCGGATAATGAGTCTAAGAAGTAATTTGGCGCGATCAGTTGCGGCAATTTAGCCCTAGAAGTGAAAGTTTAGAGCTAATTTATCTAATGCGTTTATCTAATTTGTCTCACTCAATCACGTAGTGGCGACTCAGTGAGCAACTAATACGTTTTAAATATCACTTGTCATTATTGTTATCCATTTATTATCCATTATCTGTTACAGCGGTTGCATAATAAACGTGAGGAGGTTCATGATCCCCCCGGGCGTAGTTCATGCCGTCTTAAGGCTTTAGTTAACTCGTAACACCACGTAAGATTTACGTAGTATTGCTTGCTTAGCACGATTATAGGTTCGTCAATATCGACATCTTATTAATCCTCTTTAGAGCGCAACGTTAAGAAGATTATACAGATCATTTTAACGCAATAATTCCTCGCTTTTGTTAATACAAAAACATTCTTTTAATTAATATTTATTTTTTACGTATTTATTCATACATCAATTTTATGAATATTATTTTGTTTTTCTACTGTTTAGAAAATGGGGTCTATATGTAGAAGGTGTAACCGTAATAGATCGGCACAATCTTTATAAAATATAATTTACAGAAACTTAAAAAAAAATGCTGCATTGAGCGCGGAACCGGTTGCGGCGTTGTTATTTCTAGGCGTCATGTCGTCGTTAATAAATTCGTGTATATTTCTTATTATAATTCTTAAAAAACTTGCTCTGCGACATAACAAATAGTCAGATGCTTGAAAATAGCACGTTTTAAATTTCTAGTTCTGTGATTTAACGTTAACCGTCAAAGTAAGAGGTTTCAACAATGTTGACATTTGCAAAGGTGCGTATAGACAGAGTTATCAGCTCGGTTTGATCAGTATCAAAAAATTATAGCGTAACCTCAATGTTATCAGATTCTATAGGTAACCAAACTGATGCGGAGTTATAAATAATAGCATCGATAATATCAGCGCTATTCGTAATCGTGGGTGACAATACAATGTGCAGTGGGCTTAAGTAACTCATTTCAATCTCGATTTCGTCCCATTCTCGATACTGGTTGCCAGCGAAAGTGATCCCTTTTGAAAGTACTGAGATTTATGCAGCTCATTAACGGATACCAAATTATCATTCACTTTGACATTAGCTCGGAATGAATGAAGAATAAGGCGTAGGTATATCAAACTTCGAGTCACCGAATGACTCTTAATATTTTTTTATTCGCTCAGAAGTTTGGTCTATTTATTATTGTTGAGATTTAGTCATGAATGTAAGCATGTCAATTCTACACGCTAGATTTAGAAATAATCAAGCTACCTAGACCTAGGCGTTGATGTCCAGCAGTAAAAATTTAAAATTTTGTACATTTGATTTGTAAATATTCGGTTCGGTACTTGACTATTAGACGCCACCTAGCGGATTAATGTAGAAATATTTATCGATGTAGTATCAAATAATTTTAAAGAGTTCTTAGTTCATAAATTACAGTCATTAAAACTAGTAACGAACATTAACAAAAACTTGTTATTTACATAGCTAATGATATCATGCGTTACTTTGCGGAAATCAATTGTTATTAGTTGTATACGCAAGTCTATATATCATCATACATTTTGCTCGTCGATCTTTGCATAGTAGATTACCTACTACTAACTTAAAACTCATAATTGTCTGCATTTTGTATGATACAATACAGTATTGCTACATTTTTATGTCTATTTTATCATGACTTTAAATTCTGCAGTAAAACAGATGTTGCGGTGTTTATTTTTAACCATGCAGACATGCACATAACACATTTTATTTATCACACTGCAACGTCGTAACCGACTTAACGTTTGATGTAGACGCATCCTAATGATACTTGTTCCGCCGCCAACTATTTCTGGAATACGTAATGACGTAATCATGGTACGTTCCATCGAATTATTGTAATTACATGAATGATTGTAGCAATCTTAATGATGTTCAGCCGTAGGTGTGTTATATTATCGCCGTGGAATTACATCTATCACGACGCTGGTGCTGACGGTTCGTCTTTGTTAATAATTTACTATTGAATATATTATTATTAACATTATAACCTATAACAGCTGCTCTGTTGGGCTTAGATTATTTCTACGACCTGTGTCGCGCAATAGATGTCGCTAGGTTGTCGTTGTTAGTAGTATTTGTTAATTTGTCCTTTATGGACTCTGAATTAGTTCTTTGTTCTCTCTTCAGAATTCCCTGAAGTTTATTTTGATACTAAAATTATATTGACCGAACATTGATACACCTATGTACATATATGTTGACTTTTTTTCAATGTTTTAATATGCGTGGCAAAGGGCACCGAATGCAGCTAGTTTTATAAAATAAAATAAAATAATATATTACTCCATCTAAAATATACATTTATCACGCATTAAATAGGCCTCAGCGATATTTCATAACTGAATAGGAGTTATCCAATTAAGTATATAAATAGTAATGATTGTTAATTTTTACAGTACTTGGATGGCATTATTCCATAATTTGCCATTGTTTTGCTTTAATTACGTCGTATAAAAATGTGTTGTTGTAAACTGGTATATAATCATAATTTTGTTGGATAACATTAATAACTAGATGAACCAGCAAACTTTGTTTTGCCATATAAATTTTTAATTAAGAACTATTTTTATAACCATAAACATTGTT
>DWJN01007196.1:0-10147 GCA_018248895.1 Carystus phorcus | reverse complement strand
TTCATAGCGCACGCCGCTCGTCTCGCGAGCCCTTCCGTGTGACAGTGACATAGTGTGTGCACAGTGACGACACGCAGTGCTCAACGACAGTGTGATCGATCGTGTGTGTGTGTTGTGCGATGGCGAGGATGTGCAGTGCGCGACCAGCGAGCTGACCGCGGCGCCGGCCGATGCTAAGTTATGTTACGCCACCGACCGAGGTGATTATCCACGAAGCCTAAAACACCATGCATGTGTGGGAAACGGGAACGTCGATCCGGTGACGGTCCTTGTCCGATATGTCGGTTCTCTTGGGTAAGCAACGACAGCAGTACAGTACAGTACAGTGGATTTTTTGGCGGTTTTTTGGGATTAGCGCAAAAAATTACCCACTTCGTTCGTCGGGGCGAAAACGAAAAGTTTTTTCTCGCGTTACAACAATAACGTCGCCCTCTAGCTTGGGGGACCCATTGTGTTGAATTTAGTGTAGACAGACAGACCCGTTTTTTTTAATCATTTATTTTTTGTTGTATGTAGAAATCCTAACAGTAGAACATTTTTACAAAAACGGCTACCTGAAAATTAAAAAAGTCCCACGGTACAGCGAGTGTTACAATGGCGTATAATGGATGCTGCTCGTACGCTTTATTAAACTTAGTGCCTTAAAATTTTATCGTAACTTTATAATAATTGATATATTAACTACGTTTCCATAACTTTGAAAACGATGTCTCGCGTAATTAATTTGCTATAATATTTGACCAGCATGGTTTTTTATCGATAATACAAATGCAATTTTGAGTTGAACGATTTATTACATACGCAAATAGTGAATAACTTAACAAATCAAGCGTGCCTTGTAGAATTCCCGTTGCGTCAAATATTACGAGGAAATACGGTAAAATTAACAGAATAGGTATTTGTAACGTAGGAAGTGTAGTGCCGCTTTCGTAACGAATGAATTGGATCTAATTAATAACTAGCTCGCGCTCGTTTCCTATCATTAATTGTTGCTGAAATAGCTTCGTTCAGTCCAGGCCCGAGAATCTTGCTGGATGTCTGGCTGAACACGCTTTAAATTATTGTTCTTTACTTGTCCATTCTAAGACGGAACTTCAATACCAAACTTATATATTACTTGAAAGTCTGGAAACTAACAAAATCCTTCATACCTTCAGTTGTGATATCATACGTTTTCTAATAAAAACGTGGTAGTTACAGCTTTATTTAATCGAAATTTAATACAGATTTGGATTCTTATAGTGTGATTTAAGTAAATTAATGAAGTGTCTTTGTATGATGGTTATGTTAATGGAATATACGTAAACTAAACGTACCGAATCGTGAAATGTTAGTCGTTAACAAACTAACATGACTTAGTAAGTATGTATTTATAAGTAGCATGTTAAAAATATAGGAAAAAGACAATAATAAGAAGTTCATAGTCCTCAGTATAAACAGTTTACATTTATTATGTTTTATAGGCGATATGTATCTTTAAATGTATATTTGACGTATTTCATTTATGGTCATTGTAAATATTAAATTGGAATTGCGTCTATATTTTAGAAAACAGCTCGTTAAATCCGCACGTTGCACGAGTACGTTAAAGGTCTTAGAGTCACGCAGGTGTCCCCAGCACCTTGTACGCAACCTTCCGGTTTTGTTCACTGAATAATTTATCTGCAACTTATCATTATTCACCTAACTCCAAGATGGTGTTACTGTCAGGTATTACAAATGTGCTGTGGTGAAACTTGCAAGGAAGTCATTGGAATTCTCGATCGTTTCTAAAAAGGACATTGTTCGTCACGGCATCCTCATGTCGTCATACCGTCCGTATCCTGTGAAGATTTATTTATTTTTTATTTATTTAAACTTTCGGACCTTACAAGAAAGTAAAGGCACAAAGGCGGACTTAATGCTAAGAGCATTCTCTACCAGCCAACCTTCGGGATGTAAGAGAAACGAGTGGCGGTACACACATAATGAGATCTGAACAGAAAAAATTAAAAATATAAAAAGCAATATATGTATATACAATAAGATATGTACATAAAATAATATATAAGCTTTACAAATAAATATATGATGTGCATGACACATCAGCGGTTGTGATTTTAATAATATTACCAGTAATTGCAGTTAGTAATTGTTTCCCACAACAGAATTATTGCATTAGTTGTGTATTGACGTTCGCATTATCTGCTTCACGCGTGAGAATAGGATTTCTGTTAGCAGTCTTTATATCTTCAACAAGTTATAAATCATCTAAAGCGGTTTGAGAAAATTCAAACAAGCTTGTTTGCGTTGGAATTTGTTCCAGGAAATCCTTGTCTCTCGGACGCTTAGCTTCTCCTAGCGCGAGCTCTTTAAGCCACCGGTTTACTGGTATCGTCCATCGTCTTGAATTATTTCTTTAAAGAATTTAACCGGTTTATTATCTTTCCAACAGTGTTCTTATCATTTTCTTTGTAAAAAATTAAGTGTTCATATCCTTCGGAATATATTTTACTACAAAATCTTTTTAATTATATACACTGTTGTAAATATCAATTGAAGTTACGCTTAGTGTAATTGGCAACTTCATTGTTTTTTATTTATTATCTAAAAATGCTTTGTAATACATTTCTAGTGCTGCATTGATGCCTGCAATGCGTTTTAACTTATCTTGATGACATTCTGACGGCTGTGTGATCTTTAATCATCCAGTGTGTAGAGGACAGTTTTTGTGGACCTTTTTTTGATATTGCAGCCGACCGTATCGTTTTTGTTACAAAACTAATAGCTATCGAGTTAAGCATTACGATACGTCCTTTATTAATCTGTCATTTTTAAGATACTATTAGGTACAGAATGGAAAAGTGGAAAGAATTTCGGGTTGATTGGTATTTAAAAGAAGATCTTTTAGGAAATGTTTTAGTGATGTGAATATTCTGCTGTGTACAGAAGCTAAGGATATTATAATTATTCAAATTGCTGCCAGAATATAAAATTTAAATGCGCTTAGGACTTTTTTCGTCGTTTCGTTCCTATTTACAAGACACCTTTCCGAAGAAGTGGAAGGTCTATGCAATTAAATTTGACTTTCAAAACAGTATTGATGCCTACGTGAAACAAATGTGATGAACTTTTGAGATTGACGCTGTCATATAATGCGGATGAACCAATACATGTATACATCGTTACAATGTTTCTTATCTGCCTTATGTGTTACTTCGATGTTATTTCTTCACGGGAATTATGTAGTCATTCCGTCACTATTACTCATGTCATGTATTACGTTTTGTTTTAATATTGAATGAGGGACTGATACAATTAAAAGTAATAAAATATTGAATACATTATTTTGCTCAATTATAAAGCGTTTAAAATTCTGTCAATGAGTTGGAAAGTTTATTATGGATTACAGTTTTCTCGTCATAATTTACCTTACCTTACGATTATTTCTTCCAAGCACCTTGAAATATAGTTAGGTGATGGGAGTCGTTTTCAATTTATCAGCCACCCGTGACCGGGTGCAGCAGCGATGCATCAAATAATGCGATTTAAAAGCAATCTCGCCGCCTCTCGCTCAATTTCCGCGCCAAATGTCAATGATCCAGGGTTTTCGTAACGTCTGCTACTTGTTCCAGATCTATATCATGATGGCTTATGTCAGACTGAAATTTGTTTCTTTCTCCTTGTTTTTCGTCTTCTATAACTTATTAATGTAATTTAGTGCCTTATTTCTATGTTTTAAACTCTCATTGTTTTGTTTTTCTATTAATATTCCAAATTATTACTAAGTATATCAAATATACAGAGTTAGGTGGCTTTTGGCTTTTATCCAAATTTGATTTACATTTTCATTTTACTGCACCTTTCTGCTATTATATTTATCTTATAAATCTTCTTTTTTATTATTTTGGCCTTTTGTTGTTTTTGTATCTGGATTAGTATTGTTCTTAGTATTTAACAAAACCCGTATCTTCGTTACTTGGTTTACAAAAATGTTGTTTATTTGTTGTTAGTTCTTAAAACATTATATCTCTAAACATACTCAAACATAAACATTATGCTAAGTATTTATGGTTGAAAAAATATTCTAAATGCTTGGTAGTGAAATTCTGATTGTTATCAGTTATTACTTGGTTGAATTGTTACTTAGAGGCTTTCATTTGTTAATCTAACGTAGAACTGATCTGAATTGGTTGACGGCACATTAATCTAGAAGCCTAAGACTGAATATAAAAAGCTAATTTATCGCCAAAAAAATTTGTCGCGATAGACTACCGCGAGCTAAAGTGAAATGAATGGAAATAAAATATTTATTCATTCGTTAATCCGGAACGTAGATAACAATGGACAACGCAATCAATACACTCTGTAAGGTCCGATTCTAGAACCGGCTTAACTGGCATGTCGGGACCACAATTTGTCGGAACGTCCTATAAAACGTTGACCGTTCAATCTCGTGTTATTAATGGCATTTTTTAATAGTTGCTTATTAGAAGTTCCGAGCTGAACGATAGGCGAGTGAAGTAGGTAAGTAACTTGATAGTTACCAAACTTTTGTTGGACTTTCTCACTATGGAGAGATGGCCGGTGTGACCGGATTTTGACGTTATATCGTGACCCGGTATGATAAGTTGTTGGGTTACACGTGTCGTATGCGTCCGTTTGAAATAAGATACGTATATGGAACGTTTATTCGCTTATGTCTGCGTTAGCTCGTGTAATATCAAACCAAAAAGTCGAGCAGGCCACGTTATAATGGATAACAAATGAAAATATCTTCAGTAAAATAGAATCGTTCCATGCCCATCCCAAGACAGATACCACTTCAGTTTCTACTGTGAAACATGCTAAGCTTAACGTTTCCCAAAACCAGATGTCATCAGATCAATTTCGACCCCACAATTGATTTTGTATGAGTTACCCTGTTTACATTGCCATAGGTGTTTCTTTCCTTATATGTATATAGATAGGATTAAAAGAAAGACTGCCGGTCACGATAACATTTTAATACTATTTAGGAGGTACATATGTCTATTTATAGATTCATACGTCTCGATATCATATCTATTTGGACAAACTATTATCTTAAACCTAATTTATAATAATATAATAAATGCGATAGTTTGGGTGGATGTTTGTCGCGCAATCACCATAACAACTGAATAGTTTGTACCGGATGATATTTGGCATAGATATATGTATATTGTAGGTTGGAATAGAATAATATCTAGGTACTACTTTTTATCCCGGAGAAAAGGGCAGTTCATTTGGGATATTTTCGGACGGATAGGTTGTTATGGCACTGGTATCAAACTCGGTAAACACATTCAATTTTAATAATTAAGCATTTTTTTCTGCCGTTGGCATATTTTAGCGTTCGGTTATTTACGTGATGAAATAAAATCCTTCTTTCTCGTTCAAAATATCTAATAGATCATACTCGAGATTCGTTAAAATTCAACTTCGTGTATTTCCGTCTGCATAAGGCGGAAAATAGTTAACGGATTGAATAGATTCTTTTATACAAAATCGTATTTTAGTAGATCAATGTTTTTTACATATTTTTTATTTCCAAGTTTTCACGGGTGTAGCAAATTTCAAGCGTTGTTAAACTGATAATTTGGGTCGGCTACTTACATTGTCACGGTAACCAACTGAGCCTCAGCGAAGCATCGCCGGTTTAGATAGTGCCTAAATAAATGTAGCCACATTATATTTTTAAAACAAATTTCGATAACACCAACGCACATGTAATTAAGATTGAAAGTCCAACAGATAACAAACACACCAGCTAGGAGGCAGGCAAATCATTAGGCAATCGGCTTATTGTGAAAGTTACCTTGACCTTAAAATATCGGTCGTACAAGTTCGTTCACTTCGTATGATACGCGATACGTACAAAAACATATTAATAGGTAGATTGTGTCTGTCGCGATCGTTTCTGCGTATTATTCTTTTTTTATATTTTTAGATTTATAAATATTTATGTAGCCTTCAATGTTTGTTATTGTTATTTTTTAATAAATGTATATATCCGTATGTACCTCTGTACCTGACTGGTGTCAAGCCATTAATGGCCCACTACTGAGCACGGGTCTCTCCTCATCATTGAGGTGTTATAGAAAATACTTTGCAACGCTGCTCCACTGCGGATATGTGGAGGGGTTAGTGGCCAACCCAAGTGTCGGAAGGATTTTATAGAAGTCGAAGGCCTCCGACGTGACTTCACGACTGTTATCTATGATAACAACAGGGCCCGACGGCTTTTGCCATTAGCGGTGACCCATCCGTAGTTGCTGGTTTATTAATTGAATTTGAATAACGTTTCTGATTATCAACGTATTCGTAGAAGTTATGGCAGTATTATTTTGGTTATTAAAAACTGGTCGACGAACGTAATTTAATTGCGAACATCCCACAAGGTTGTTTTTATTTTAGATAAACATAATAATCCTCGAGAGTTAGTACCGCTTCATCTTCTAGGACTTCTCACGGTAGGGAATTTGGTAAAACTATGGTGTAGTTTATCTTATAGAAAGAGTTTGAATTAATCAAGTTGGAATAAATGAATTGGAAAAAAAAGTAAATTATTGTCTCCTCTATTTTATTAACAAGATTATTATTAAGATACTAAAAAATAACACGCTTATTGAACAACAAAAAATTAATAGTCTCAGTGATGACAGTCCAGGTGTTGCCAGAAACTAGTAAATGGCACATTTTAATATATTAGCGCAGTTTTCGAGATAACATCTAAATTCTAATAAGACATTTCGCCGCTGAGGTTGAAATGAGTTTTGAGAAATTCATAAATTTAATATGTTTATCGACAACATTATCGTACCTAGTGTTGTGTGGCCATTCTTAAAGCTTATCGTACGGCATTAAATCATTCACCTTATTATTTGTAATGTAAACAATAGCCGCGTGTAACGGGCGTGTAATAAAATATGTTGTTCGTTACAACAATTACACGCTGTAGGTTGCTTTGAAGTACATAGTTCCAACTTGTTGGTAACACCGAATGGTGAATTAATAGACGCTTTGTCAATGGACAAAAGAAAAAAATCAACTACAATTAAATACGCCGTATTGAATATTCCCATTTCGAAGTCATACGTATCAAGTAAATGCGCGTTGTTAGGGATAACTCAAAAACTACTTGTCAGATGTCACTCGGAAAAATACAAATGAATTGAGAACCTTGCTTGTTGAGGTCGGTTAAAAAGGGCTCGGTAAGTCTTGATATTCGCTTATAAAATTATTTGGTAGCGCCATATATCAGACGAAAGGCAATTTTCATATTATCTTCTATAATAATATAATATTATATTCTTATATAATATTTGAGTGCATATGTTCGCAATTTTTTTAATGTAAATAGCCGACACACCACTGGTTTAGCTACATGATGGTCATGGACACCATCAACACGAGACACATTACCGATGCATTGTCGGAAAAAAAAGAGTAGAAATACGCATGAAAAATTTTTCAAATTGTTAATATTTACAGTCCAATAGTTTATGAGAGCGATCGAGCAGCACATAGTTATTGTTTTATGTTATTTACCTACGGATATAGAATTATTGATCACATCGCTGTCTCGAGTTAAATATATAAATGGACCTTCTATTTCCTATCGGCTCTGAACGTGCTATGTAACTGTAAGCTCCGATAGTTACATATCCGATTACAGTATCCGTTGCCATGATCTATTCTCACTAATGTGCAGCTATTGTAAGGTAGTTATGTTGTGGAGTTTATAATTTATACGGACGATGTGAAATGAAATCGACACTATAATTGAACTTTTATTTATGTATTTATTTTACGTTCGCTTCACGGAGGTCTTTCTACGATTCAATATTTAATTCACAAATTATATGCCCTCGCAACTTGCATGAAAATGTAGTTTTGTTTTCAATTTGACTGGGATAGGTTGAGAAATAACTTTTTAATTAATGCATTACTGATCTTGTGCTGACGGATTTTCAATATCTCTAATGGTTCTTCTCAATATTCTATCTAGCTATCACCCTTCAGTCAGTTGCTCAGCAAATGTCAAACAATTATAAAGCAACAACGTGCTGTTTGTTTTGCTTTGTTTACTCACTTATCGAGAAAGATATATATATAAGATATACATATATAAGATTATAGATAGGTATGTTATTGAAAACAGTCTTTAGAGTGGACCAGGGTATCAGCACAGTAACACAGACAGTACGAACGAACGCAGTGTAGAATATCATTGAGCGCGTCTCATACGAGATCGTACGTAACAGAGAGGCGGGCGTTCACCTCGCGTTGAATAGCTCGCGTGGGACATTCGCTAAAAATACGTGCGGCGTCGCGCGACACGGCGTGCATCGCAATGTGACTAGTTGTGCCCGTGGTTACTATTATTTAATCCAGGATGTGGTGCGTGCGCGGACCAGCCCGCGGCCGTCTTGTCTGCGCCGTCCACTCCTAGATGAGTAGCGGGGTCAGAAAAATTACTTACAAAAATATCACCTGTGTGTCCCAGACACGACCGTGGGAGTCGATGTCTAGACATTCTATACGATGAATGAAATTAAAATTGTTTTACTAGACCTCGTGTTTAGTCATATTGGAATCGCAATAGTTTTGTCTATGTGATTTAAAATGTTATACAATGTTAAATCTAATTTATATTCAATTAAAAATCGTAAACAATATACAAAAATAAGTATGTATGTTAGGCTACATTAAATTCTATAACTGTTCTGCATGTGACGTTCTTTGCTCTCTTTAAAAACGAATTCTTTACTCTCTTTAAAAACGAATGATTTTTGTAAGAATATTTTTTGAGTGATTATATTCATCCGTATGAATACTATTAAATATTGTTACAAATAATTAAACACAGTCTACGTTATTAATGAGTAATTGATTTATAAGGAAACTTTTGGATAGTTGGGTTAGTGCCTTAGTTAAGATACCATGGGCGCTGTATTGTAGGAGCGAAAGTTCCGCGCATTCTATACAACTTGTTCTATTACTGACTTTTAAGAACTATTTTCTTAAATGCTTTTTATCTATTGCGTATTATATAGGAGTTCCGTGTAAAATATACAAATTGAAACAATAAAATACGTTGAAATTGTTTGGAGCAATTTAATGAAACTACATACCTATATTCAAAAGTTTACCATACAGTTGTTACACAATTTATCTCGTTAATAGTGACATAATATAATATGTTAAATGTAATTATTTTTTTATATTTCCATTCGAGTTATAAAAAATAATCGATAATATTATTGATGTTTATGACTAAGAAGCTCGTGAAATATTAATGCATGAATAATAAATGTATTCGTAAAGTTGTTTGCTTGATAGTTTTGAAGTCATTAATGGATTTTTATCTATAAATGTCCAATTAACCCGTAGCTAAGTGGAAATTTTATTTTTATATCAACAAATTATGATCTTCAATTACGATGTAGTTAAGTTAAATGTTTTCGTAAGCATCGATTAATCTGTGTTTTTGTGACTTTAGTAAGAAACGATGTTATATTATACAAAAAAGGTATATAGTTAATCTCTCCGTAAAGATTGCTTTAACTGTTTTATTTTTATTTTTAAACGAATGGTCCGTGCGGAGGTTGATTCGTAAATAATTCGAATATTAATAACCCATTTAGGAATTCTAAGGGTCGTTAAAACGTACGGACCAGTTTTGTAAAGAGTAAAATAAAATTTCACAAAAACCCACCGTGATTAATACCAATCCCAAAGCGAACAATGACCGTTCTGCAGCTCAGTGTAGGTGGAGGCGATAAATAAAATAATCACAGGGTCGTCACACACCTGCATTAGCTACACCAGATAAACGAGGAAAGTTAGAAAATGATATGCTCTATACCAGTAAACCCGGCGAATTTTGGAGCACTTTTAGATAAAATAAATAACGCCAAACACTTATAGTCCCACACTAGGATACCCCATATCTTGGGTGCCATGAACAACATAGAACGACAATTACAAACACACCCAGACCGAGAACAGAAATTTAAACTCATCTTTTAAATTTCTGTCTTGCTGGGAATCGAACCCAGGACCCTTCGAACGGTGGTCCGGTGTGGTGACCATTACGCCACGCGGGTCGTCCTAAGCTAATTAACCGCTTTTAATCAAATTT
>DWJN01007195.1:0-10148 GCA_018248895.1 Carystus phorcus | reverse complement strand
TGTTAACCTTAAAAGCTAGACATATGCTATCGCGGACTTTTATTTAGATCTTTTAGAGGGGAACAATTTTGTAATACCTACCTACATGATTTTTGAGTAACTCTCACCGTTTACTCAGCGCACGCTTGCAAAGCTCAAAATTTTGCAGTTTTCGCAATATTTTTTATCGCTGCTTCTCTCCTGTTCATCTTAGCGTGATGATCTATAGCCTATAGCCTTCCCCTATGAATGGACTATCGTACACTAAAAGTGTTTTTCAAATCGGTCAAGTAGTTCCTGAGATTAGCCCGTTCAAACAAACAAACTCTTCAGCTTTATATATTAGTATAGAGTATAGATTAGTAAATGTCAGGTTACGACCCTGCTATTGTTAAAGTTGAACGAAAGTCCAGTCGCTTACACTGCAGTCGATATAGTATGTCGAACCTTTCATTACCCACCTCCCGGCTCTGCTATTAGCAGTTATTAAATTACCGGTTATCACACTGTAATAACTGGATAGTTAATATTATCCAGTATATCCGGCTTACATGTTATTCACGTCTAGTTTATAGATAGGACCGAATAAACAATTTGAATTAACAAAATTGTTAAAAAAATCCTTCATCAAAAAAAATATTTTTTTTCGAATTAAATATAGATTCTAAAGTTCACGAATGCACTTAAGAAACAAGAAATAACACATAACAGACTGCAATTTTATAATACTGAAGTTATAAAAGTTTTCACATGAAATGACTACATAATTGGATATATTATTTTCAATGATATAATTTATGTATTGACCGAATGAACAGTTGTTTGATTTTATTTGTATTGTGATATTGATTTTAATTACTTTATTTGATTTAATATAATTTTATATTATATTCGTGTATTTTACATTGTATACCTGAGCGAGAAACTGTATTATATTATACCATCAATTTATGAACCTATTGTTAACATTAAAAAATCTTTGAACTCCTTAGTGATATATATACGAAAAATAAATTATATATATAAAGATTAACTTTCTGCGCACTTTCTCCATATAAACGTTATAAGTAAGTCGTCTTTTTGCTTGACGTATTGATACATCTTGGTTTTTCACGTTTCACGGGTGAATGGAAAATTCTTAGACAAATGTTAATTAATAATAAAAATGCGTGGATGTAGATAACATATAGTAGTAATAACCACATCCAACCATTAATATTAACCGCAAATCCGAACAGTAATTTTGATAATATAGAGTTGATGAATAGTCAGACTGACTTTGTTTTATACGTAGTGACAAAATGTTTTGTTTTCACAAAATACAGAAATTTACAATGGTAATGCTGTTATAATTATGTCGGTGTAAAACAAAACAAATACTTGAGTAAAAAAAAATAATGAGTGAGAAAGTTCTGTAAATTAGTAAACTGCAAGTGTTTACATAAAATTATTCTGAGCGTCTCTCTGTCTCCCAAACTATCGTTGGCAGGAAGACGTTCGAGTTTTTTTTTTGTAACGGTACCCTGAAATGAGTAATATATCGGAAACGTTGAATAGTCATAATAGGGCGGGCAGACGCACGCACAATTTCATCCGCGCGAAGAGAGCGCGGCTGCGACGCGCTGGCAATGGACCAAATTAGCCAACTAACGAACTAATAAATAATGATCTCTTGTTTTTCTATTCGCCGTGGAATAGAAACGTTTCGAGTCGATCCTGCACCGTACTATTTATAGCGGGATGCACACGACGTTTCGGGTGAAAGCACTCTTAATGCTGGATGGATTCGCGCCGGTGTCGCTGAGTGGTTGTTCGGTTGTTACGACGGCGACGAATAACATACGGCGTGTTTATTATCCATACTTATTCGTGTTAATAGAGATTTTGTGAAGTGGCCGCACTCACTAAATTTAACTTAAAGCGCGCCGTGAAAACTTTACGAAACGGTGCCATAATTCCGTAGCGATTTCAAGAATGTCCGACTTGAGACTCTTCAAAAGTTCGCTTCCTGAGCTTACGGCCGCCTTTCACTTTAATTTTGGACAATGTTATAAAGAGCTAAAGTTTTACTCGACTATAAATATAACATTTGTTCAATTTAATAGTGAAGATACCCACTTTTGAATTCGTGGGTGAAATCTTTCGTTTTATTTATCGACGGATAAACTTTTTACAGCTCCCTTTCCAATTCAACGATCTTAAGAACAAAGATGTTTAACAACTCTTGAAAAGTCGATAATTTTTTGGAATAACAAGTTACTTAAATTCATTATTGAATTGGTCGCATTTAAATTATCTAACGGCAGCAAAAGTTTTCTATATTAAATGTACAAAGTGTGCTCCGTCATCCATAAAATTTAACCTACCAGTGATCAATGCTCGTACAAATGACTATGTATATGTACGCGTTCGCCTCAACGAGCAGCCAAGGGGTTAATTAAATTCGCACCAGCCGTCTCTCGTCGCCATCGCATTCCCCGAATTCAATGAGATTTCAATTTACTTTGCTCCGGTTTAGTTTTCCTCTATTTGTTGTCCACGCATTAAATACACCATTGTCTCAATTAAAACTATAACCCCAGGGTCACTAAGCTGCCACTTCGTCAGCTAGGTACATGTTGCACTAATAAAAAAAACCTATTTCAATGTTGAAGTTATTTTGTAGGATATTCTCGAAACAGTTGCATTAAAATGGTTCTGTTAGTAAAATATAAATTGCATTACCTTCGTCCAATATTCGCCCCTGAATTCCGAGCCGGCTGCAGTTTCAATAATTGAAAACAGCTATTCAAAATATTTTGAAAATTGGTTCATAACGGGATCGGCATCGAAGCCGCGCCGGGATTGCATTGTTCCGAGCGCGCCCGTACTGATTGTACTATTTGAAATATTTCGCGGGTTATGTCAATTGGCGTTGCCCCATTTGCTATTTTGTTAGGGTTCGTCTGTACTATGTGGTGTACCTTTTTACGATTAGTTTCTCCGCTTCGGTTTGCTTTAAAACTTTATTGTTCATGTCAATAGTTGATGAAGGTTTTAGTAGACAATCAATCAATTATCTTAGCCAAGTCGGTATCAATGCAAGTTAATGTAATTTCTAAACTATCTCAATTCGAACTTAGGATATTTTGACGATATTTGCTATGAAGACAATGAAAATGATAACCAGTATATTTGTTGGAAATATTTCCGAGTTATGATAATTTATTCATTATTACATTACGCTAATTAATTGAGAGAATAGATGGTATACTGTAGGCACTAATTAATATTAACAGTAGCTTGATAAAGACTCGCCTTAGAGGACAAGGAGGAATTTTGTCAAGTCGCTCTCAGAAATAATACATTTTAAGAAAAATATTTTATTGATCCACATCCCATATACGCTATAATAATACTAGGAATTAAAACAAAAGAAACCCGGTTGGAACAAAGTACCTTTCGCTGTGATAAATATTAATATTTAATAAATTATAAAAGGCACGACGACAATAAAAACATGGTACTATTAAAGTAAAAATTTAAAAACTGAAAAATGCTAATAATATGTATTTTTGACGGCATGGAAATGAACATTTATTTTATTCTTATCTACAATATCTTAATAATTTCGTTGAGAGAGAGAGAGAGAAATTGTGTTAATAGATGGCGCACATTAGTGTTCTGAATCACGCTTACAACTGAACGTACGTATTTTCGATAAATTTATGTTATATAAATAAGTGGTTATACGTAGATTTATATATGGTTATTATACAGTGAAACAGATTTTGCGATTTTAAACCTTCTCACATGAACATAGCGATTAAATTCCACTACGCATTACACATGTATCGACTTACCTGTTTAAGAACTGGTAGGGGGCTCTTATTGGCTAGCTACCGTCCTTCTTCATAAATTGTCAGTGAAATATTTCTTACGTGTTTTGCTCACAACGTCGAGGACAAATGATGCTGGTTACCAACGTTTTTTGGAGATGCTTTTGATATTACAATAATTTACATAAGAAACATACTCGACACATCATTATAAATAATAATTATGCTGCAGATCATTTATCTGATATTTTGTATGCCTATATTTTTTAACAAGTCCTAAGCAACAAAAATCATATTTGTAAGATGATTGCAATATAACGATGAATAAATTACTTGATAATTTAAACTTGATTCATAAAAAGTAGATGATTTACAAGTTACAAGGTGTGTTTTGTTTATGTTACAGGAAGGAACGAGCTTATAGCAAGGTATATAAAGCTAAGGACAGGAAAAACTCGCACAAGAAAACAAGTTTCATCGCACATACAGGTTCTAGCCAGGCGGAAACTTCGTGAAATTCAGGCCAAACTAAAAGTGGTAAGTGTATCCAGCACCTTGACTAGTTAGCTTATAAAATATTAGTTGTTATTCAAAAAATATGAGGCAAAGAACCGTTCATAGCGCCTTATAACGTTTTAATAGACTCCTAGCCTTTTAGAGTCTGATCCAAGCGTAGTCAGTTTCTAAAAGTATCAATAAAATGTAGCAATATACAAAAAAAAAATCGTAGTCACAATCATATTTAGTTTTCTATATGGTATTTATAAACAATGACGAACTATTTATTCGGAATACCAATAATATAGGTTATAAACGGTTCGAATGCCTCCACAACAAATAATCATTTTGCATAGATAGCGTGATTTTAATTAAGTTACATTGATATGTCGACGATGCAGTGAGCAATTACGATGTGTGATGTGAAATAAATAAATCTAGGACGGTGGTGTGATGAAAGAGAAGGCGATGCAGTCGATGAGCACACTCTCTAGCGCGCAGATAGTGGCCGGGTTACCGCATCCAGCGTACCACCACACGGTACTAAAGGCATGCATCGCACTTGTGATTGTCCGTGTAGATATATCGCTTCGTACTAATCACTGATGAACCGCTATTGCTTATCGAAATGTGTTTACCGCGATACTTGTTCATGATTTGACAGTTTGTTTCGTCAAATCCGTTGGTCAGAGAATTCGTCCTTTGGCGCATAAAAGATATTAATTTTTCTCTTAAATTTCCGCGTTTGATTTTAAACTAACATCATCGCGGTAGCTAAAGTTTGGCAAATGCAAATGGGTATCATTTTTGTATTTATACCGATATTCGCGTAATGATGAAATAGTAATACTCGAAATATCGGTGTAAAATACAAAAATGTTCCCAGCTCAAGTTGCGTATTGAAAATTTAGTTTCAATTTGGAATATATCCGTTACGAATTATTGTTCTATAAAATTATGTGAAAAGAGAAAAATGGCAACAGCCGGGGTACTTCCATTTGTGATTCTGGACTATATACCTACAAGTGATGCCATTGGCCGACGTTAACTTTTAACATAATTCAGATTGTACGTAATTTATGTTTTGATATATGTACGTTTTCCTACTAGACCCGAAAATATTTTTAAATAATGTCCATACACTGCCAATAATAATAAGGTTAGTCTAGATGAATATGGTCAATATTTCATCTCATATCTACGCGTCAATCTCGTTTAGTTGTTTTAAACGTGTTTCTATCTCCCAGAAGTGCTGGAGTTGTGATGATTTGCGACGCTCGTTTTATATGATGGCCTAGTCTATACTTTTTAAACCTGTTAAATGTTAGTTGTGATATTTGGATTTTATAGAATTACTAGCTACCTGTAGCCGCGATTTCGTCCGCATAGAATTTAATTACAAAGTTTTTGTTCAGTTTGCAAAAGATAACTTATAATTCTAAAAGAAAAATAGCCCAAGTAACTCCTTAATATATAAGCTATCTGCCAGTGAAAGTCCCGTCAAAATCGGTCGAGCCCTTGCAGAAATAGCCGGAACAGATAGACGGATGGACAGACAGATAAAAATTGTAAAAAATTTTATCCGTGTATACATACATATGCATTTAGTAAAAAGCGGTTATTTTAATATTACCAACATACACTCCAATTTTATTTATTTGTATAAATAAATAATAATAAAAATATTATTGAAATATACGATTTTTTTTCCGTGAATTTAGCTTACTAACTACATTTACAGTTCACCATTAATAATTACATAATTTAATACCAAACCGACGATTGTTTTTGTATCTGTATAGAAAATAAAACACATTTAAATTAGAATTAAAATAAAAAATGGAAGCTTTGAAAAATTGAATCTTGTTATATAACTGTTTAAATTGAAATAGTTGAAGAATGAAGCAATATCTAGTACTGACATTTACAAGTGTATTTGTGTTCTTTCGCAACAAAAAACGTCTAGAATTCTAGATTGCCTTTGAAGTGTTGCTCTAATCTAGGCATGCCGCTGCCACGCACGCAAACGGACAGACGAAATAACACATCACCGATTCGATTTGCTTCACTTACAATTTAACTCGTGTTTCTTATGTATGTTATCACCGCTGACTTTATACAGCCTTGAACCTGAATTGATCGTTGTTTCAACGTTCTGTATCAAATCTACTTGATGTTCGTGAGAAATATAAGTATCGTGCTGTTATGGTATAGTTAGTTTAAGTTAGTGGGTAAAAATTGTATATTAATCGTTTACCCGTAGAATAGCAGGTATATTTGACGAAACCGATTTGCAAAACAGAGTTATTCTTAGGTTTATTAACCGAGAACTTACCGAGTTTTTTATTCAAATATCCAGTAAAGAGACGAAAGTAGTTTCCTGATGCTAAATAAACAGACGCTTACACGATATGACTCCCTGTGTCGAGTGGATGACACAACTCGTCACTAACACTCATGACCTGACATTTATCTGTCAAATACATGTCCCTGGTTTGGCACCCAAACCGGGTCCCGTATTTTTTCAACCAGTCACTACCAGCTAGGTTTTGCAATCGTGTAAATGGACATTAGTCCGAAATCATCACCCTCGCGTTACTCGACAAGGAAGCGATAGACTTCAACTGCTATCGATCGTTCGATCGTTTCGTTTACGCCGATTCGGTCTAAAAATCGCGCTAATTAATTCAGAACCTCAATTTCAACAAAATTAACTTACTGTAATTTTATTATGGTTGCACAGTTTAGCACCTGACTATCTTGTGCCTTCAGATATAAAAGTTGGTAGGTACCAAAAATCATAAATACATTCGGACGTTTAATTCTACGTAATGCAAATCTTTATTACATTTAAAGACATTCGAATAAAAATAATTTAATGTTATTTCAAATACCATCTGTTGATTATTATATTCTATTAAAATTGATGTTTGATTATGCATTAATACAGTAGTGGTTACAATTTTTAAAATATATTCACGTTTCCCTTTTTACAAGGAAATAATAGACGTATACGTCACAGAAATAATATTCTAAACAATTAACACAATTATTCTTATATCATCATCATAGCACCAAATCATAAATATACAATTAATCAGCAACATGTATAGTTGCGACACAGTTGCTACGTGGTTTTAATTGCTACTAAATTAGCGAGTCTGAGTTAGGCCTAATCATAATTGTGCGCTTCGAGTTAAAGTGTGTAGAACATTTGCTGTACCTAACAATTGAAGCTATTTTTATAGTCATTGTACCTACTGTTTAAAATACTAACAAAGTAGATGCTATATGATATTGTTCTTTTCTTATTTCAGCAATTCTGGCAGCCGGGTCTACAAGCTGGTACGTCACAAGAGTGAGTATATTTTGGTCTTTAATAAGAATACATCTGGAGCCCAAAAATAAGTGAATAAATATCAATATGATGTCATTATATGAAACATCTTTGGTCCTAAAAGTCCTGACACAAGTCGAGAAATGGGGCGCTAACAAGACATCAATGTGTATTAAATGCCAAGACAACTATGTGTATAACAATAGACACACTAATAATAGCCTCATTAGGATTCCCTATAACGTGGTTGTCTATAAGTAATAAAGTCAAAGACGTTCACACCTAGACTGAATTGAACTAAACTGATATTTAAATTCAGTGAATCTTACACACCAAACTGTCCCGCACCAGACGAAACGGCTTATTTCACTTTGACTTGAGGACGATTTGCTGCCGTAGACTAGATCTGTATATAGAAATACAACAGTTTAGATTTTGTTATCGATGTACGCTTCAGCTATTTTTTATCATACTTATAGTCCTAGATGACGAGGTTAAAAATATAACTTACCGCACTATTTTGTACGCTGCTAATAGCTACAGTTTACTGATATTCTAATTCTTAGCTATATATATTTTAAAACAGTTTGAAATTTGGAACATCAACACGCTCATAACCCTACACATACCCTCACACTAGGATTCCCAGTGTACTAAGCGCTCTGAATATTTCATTATCTCCTTGCATATCGATAGCAAAAAGCGTTTATGTTGTTCCAGTGTGAAACCGTTTCCTGGCGCTGGCTACAAAGGCGTGCCCGGTGTAGGGGCGGTAGGTGTCCCCGGGAGCACGGACGTGGCGCCGCCGCCGCCGTGGGAGGGCCGCGCCATCGCCACGCACAAGTTGAGGCTCGTCGAGTTCTCAGCGTTCGTGGAACACCCCAGAGATCCTGATACGGTAATTGTCTTTCGTTATAGTTTCTATTTTATCGACTTCATTGTATTTATCGTCATTTTTATTGTAGTCGTCGTTTTTATCGACATTTTCATTCATATCTTCATCGTCATTTTTATAGTCACCGTCATCCTCATTGTCTTATATTTTGTGAGATGCATCAATGCATGATATGTGCCCCACTATACAGGATGTAAACGGTCAATGATATGTTGCTACTTTTCTTTTTTAATTGATCGATGCTACATATTTATTCCTCCTCATCATTATCATTCAACATTCCAATTGTTATTTCTTTCTTAGATATATCGTCATAGTGCGCTGTAGTTTATTTTATTTTCGCATTAAATGCTACACATAATGGTAATTCTCAATTATCTACTTTCAGTTGCCCAGCAACTGCCAAAAAGTCATAATATATTGTAGTATTTAATTGTTATTAGTTTGCATATTAACTTATAAACGGCTGAACGTCAAGTCATCCTGATACCGAACATGATACCTTTTTAATTCTTTATTTTTCTGACAATACACTATATCATCGTTGATTATACAGATTATTTTTGAATGTTGTGAATCTCTGAATCTGATTTTATGGATCTAATTTGATCGTATGGTGATACGGCGGCGTATCATACGTATCAAACATAAATCAATATAACATCGGCGTTCCCTGCGTATCATGACTTACATCGAGGGCCGGTGGAGAATGTCTAAAATACTTTAGCCTGATGTTTTTCTTTCGATCCAGTCAGATAGATTGATGATTGATTTGATAGGGTTAGTGAACGCTGCTTGATATATAAAGATGGAATTATTAAATAAGAGAACTTTACAGATGTAGATTGTTCATCGACCAACTTTAAAAAGGAATTTAGTCCTAGCTTAACTGTCACGGTTACTTATTAAGATTGGGTTCGAAGTAATTTCTTTGTTTCTTCTCTCTTCTTACTTGGACGGTAACGCATCAATAATGCCCTTGGTGTTGCTGATTTCCATGGGCAACGATGACCACTTACAATCATGTGTTCTGCACGTTTACCGGCTAGTTACAAAAAAAAATAGTAATAATAGTTTTTACCGTGGCTTTGCTCGTATTAGACTCTATAGATAGAAATTACTCGAAATCCTAGTCTATATCCTTCTTTCGATAATATGCCTGTGACATAACAAATAATAAATTAGGAGAAGTAACTGTAATGAAAATTTTATTTATTAAATTATCGTCTCTATTTGCAGTATCCGCCGAGCACGGCGCCTGCGCAACACTTGTTTGTACATATAGGTGGTACCGTCACATACGCAGATCCTTTACTAGAGGTGAGTAATATTACCTTTCTCTTTTTCGTTCTTTCTTATCTCTTTTTTCTTGATGTACAACCCAACAGCAATGCCTTTGACGTCGCTGATGACCATGAGCCACGGTGACCACTTACAATCACATGGCTTGTCTTACAAAAAATTAAACGGGCCACTGATTTAAATTAAACTATAATCATTATTGAAAATAGTATTAAGTAAAGCATTATGAAAAAGTATTAAGTAAGTTAGAAGCGCTCATAGCCCGGCGGCTCGCGTCGATCCTATGCGATCGACAGAGTTAAGCAACTGCGGGCGCGGT
>DWJN01007194.1:0-10148 GCA_018248895.1 Carystus phorcus | reverse complement strand
ACCACTATCAATCATTCATAAAAAAGTATTCAATGTAAAAAAAAAATAAAAAACAATCTGGTGGTATTACCTCCACCCACACGCTCACGTCACCACCACTCAACCTTGCTTCTTATTGACTGATTGTGTGCACTCGAAATGATCACCACTGTACCACAGATTAAATAGTGGCTCTATAACACCACTGCTTTAATACCACGTTAACATAAGTATAACTTTTTGAAACAGACTTCATTAGGTTTTCATTTTGTTTTCTATATCTTCATCTTATATTTATAATTCAGGGTCTCATTTCAAGCTGAATTTTAGCTCTTTAGCATAATGATTATTGAAAATTATTAATATCATTCTTCATTATTTAATTAGTAGGCTATTGAAAGTCTCGTTGTTGATCATAGTGATATCCTTAATTACTTTAACACATCTAAAATCGGTGACTATAATTCTTGATGTTAAAAGATCTTCAATACTCGATGGAGAAGTTTTCTTCTCCTAGAATATTATTTTAACTAAATTATTAATAAAGTTTAAACACGTAAAACAAGCATGACCAAATTTATTCGGTCAAGTTACAGAATCAGTCGCACAATTAAAAATGTATGCTCTATGTCAATTAATGCTAAAATGTGTCAATCAGTGTCAGCGCGGACGAACGGCGAACGTTCTGGGTTTTATATTATTAATCAATCACGAGCCCGACAATCCATTATTAATTTATAATTCGACGAGGTTTTATTGTGTTTACCTTCGAGTCGACGTTAAAACTGATGGCTTACCTGCAACAAAAAAATATATTTGAGAAAGACGTTTCCAATCCTTCAAAACTGGACACATTGTCACATCACTACCCATGCGCCGTGCAGGGGGTATAAACATTTTTTGTCCATTCGATCACTTGAAAAAAATAAGTATCGAGGAAATGCGATTACACTAACGTTTCGCGGCGGAATCGAAACGAGAAAATCCCGTGCATAACCGCCTCGTACGGATCCGATAAAAAAATATCCCTTATTCCGAGCGCCCGAGTTATAGACACTTGCTCCGTTATTGCCCTAACAAAATGGCCTAAGCTCCGTCCTGCTCGCACTTGCACAAATCGCCTAGAACAATGCGGGAGTGCTAAAATTTTATTCGAAGCACACGTGGGCCACAGCGAGGCCTGCATTATGCAGACTTACGTTAACTAAAAAGAAAGATAAGTGCATATTTATACCATCCGAACGCGATATTTCCCAGCGACCGTCACTGTAAAGTGTTCGATTACGATTTAATGTCGCGACGGTTCGAAATTTAAAATCTCGAATGGTCTTCGGCGGCAAGGCGAGGGGGACTCAGTTCCGCTGTAATAAGGGTGAACTTTGTCTACTGGTCGAGCGTTCATATGTCGCTTAGGTGTCGCATCGGCGCCGCGACCAAGTCGTTTCGTTGCTGCGACGGAGCCTAGAAGTAGTCGCCGGAATGACGGCGCTACTGCCATATTCTTTTTTAAATAAGCGGCTCTATAACACGATATCTTTACTGCACTCGGTAACGTTACGCCACTGATGTGAAAGTATGAAGTCGATTCCAATATCTCTATTATTACTCTATTGTAACTTACTATTATGATGCTCGTATCTATTTCTTGTTACGAAGATTTCGAAAAGATACTCTCTAAGTGGTAGCTAGACATTTTTAGACTGCACTACCGTCCTACTGAAGGTACTATTCTTAAATATTCAAACTCAATTCTATCAGTAACCCTATCTTCTTCTTCTTCTATCAGAATTTAGTGCTGTGGATCGAATGGTGAGCCGAAAATTGATATCGAAAAATTTGCTATAGATAATATGTATGTTTTAATTAACAAGTCCAAAGAACTATGTTATTAGTTAAATCGTGTTGTGACCTAAATTTAGAAGCAATAGATACAGAAAATTTAATTACCTAATATATTTTTAGTGATGAGAAAAATTTAGACATAATCTCTACAACTCAAAATTATGGTTCAAAATTGTTATGTATTGAAATATGTAATTAAACTGTTACTTACACTAAAGAAAATGATTACGAATTCTTATCAAAATCCCTTGCATAACGTTTAAATATGAAAACATACACTATAACAGGAATAAATAAATAAATAACCGTGAATTATACAATAAACACGAATCATCGTATCACGAATACGGTATTAAAATAATAAATTAATTTATGGCGTGACAAGTTATAGTCATAAATCGACACATTAATTATACAAAGTTTTTGCGCACTGACTCAGCCGATGGTTTACGACACCTGCCCAAAGAAGGTTCTAAAGACGATAATCCGATGAAGTCATGGGATGTTATTTTAAGGATTTCCTAGCAGTTTCAGAAACGCTTTCGAACGATTGACATCCTTACGCAAATTTGGTGTCTCACAAATCACGGTTTAGTGCGGAGTGCAAAATATAACATTTTATGAGCAGTGGAATCGCTATATAAGTGAGTCTACAGTTATAGTGTCCAAAACACGACAGAAGTAGTAAACTTCGTAGTGTCCGATGACCATATAAGAAGCAGCGTTGTCTAACAAAAGTCCACGTTAAACGACATTGAATAAATCTATCATAGAGATATAACTTTGATCGTCTGAAACCATCGTCACTTTAAGATCATATTTGTAGCATGTTTCCTAAGTACAGATCAGTAAAGTCCTCCCATTACATCATAGAAAACTTATAAGCAGATTGTTTTCTCACGATATTTTTACGAATACTGGGCCGTTTCATTCTTCCCTTGACCTAGGCTGGGAGAAACCTTGTATCCAGCGTTCGGCGATCACTACGAACTGTTTACCGCACTATTCGGAAAGATCTCTCGTTTGGAGAGGAATCCTGCGCATATCTCTAAATTTGACGAATATAAGTAACAATAAAAAGAAATAAACGCTCACTTCTCATACCCTGCACATTATTCCTTGTATCGTGGATAATATACACAAATAACACATCGTTCCGCAAATAAGGTCACTACGTATTACGTTATGCGGAGTAGTCAATTATCACTTATTTTATTTATAGAAAATAATGAGAAGGATGGATGTCCTCTTAATGTTTTCGATCATCCACGTCCATTGCGGATTTAACTGCACGTTTTATGACCCAACAATTATGTACTCACGGGTTGAGATGATAAGACACGTTATTTAATGACCTCTATTTATTTCCAGTTCCTTACTGCAGCTGAAGTTTCGAATAAAGCTGTCTATAAAAACTCGAGCATCCGGGCAACTGGCGTCTGGTCCCGTGGGGCCGCAGTCGGCGAAGTGGTCCTTTGACACATATTCAACGTGGTTTATCGCGGTCGGTTAACAAACTTGGTCGGTACGTTGCTGTTATTCTGACAGCGCGAAATTAGCATGCAACTTGCATGGAATAAATAACTCGTGATAATCCAACGGGCCTCAGAAGACGCTTCAATTTGGTCTTTCTAGCAGAAGCTTGAATCTATTCTAGCCTTTTGCGGAGGAATCGGATTTGGATTTGCCGAATATTATTCTTAATCCAATTTTATGGTAGAACATTATAATATCAAGAGACAGGGAGCTAATTTTATATCCTTGCATAATGTTAGCCCTAAATTTGGAACTTATACGTGAAGACACTACTCGTACCGATGGTATCTGACCTACAAAATTAGATATCGTGTGCCTGTCGCAAATAAATATAAATCTATAGTCATCAAAGAGCTTATAGCACGTATTTTAGTTGAAAATAGATAAATGACACGAGTGTAGAACACACCGGCGCCAATTTCATAAGCTCCATTCATCACGGTCACCAAAAAGTGATTCGCGAAGGCCAACTCGAAATTCCACAACGCCTCTAACAAGTCCGAGGAGACAAATCGATCAAGTGAATTATAGACATCGACGATTATGTCAGTCACGTTGCGTCAGCTAATGGTGTTCATTAATAAACCCCGAGAGTTCGTGATGAGACGGGGCACTACTGCTGATATCTTAATGATATTTATATCGTTGTACCTATATATATCTATTGCCGACAAAACATGGAATTCTGTGACACTATTATACGTGAAATTGTGTGCAATGTCTCTGGACCTTTCTCTCAGAACTCAGCAAATTGGCTAAAAATGGCAAGTCAAATTATGACCTCAATTTAGTCATATAGGTACAACGATCTAAGATCATCAAATTGTTAATATAATATGTTTGTTTGATTGAATAAAATGTTTATTAGGTTCTCCATCACATATTAAACGTCGAATAATTAAGCCTCAAATTTCCGTCTTTCACCGAAGACCAGAACCGTATAATGATGATATTTACCAATAATAGAGCATTGAAATGTCCTTGAAAGATTAGCTAACATCAGAATGACATATCTTAGCTCAGAAAAAGTGGTTCATTATTCCCGACGTTCTAACGTTCATTCTCGATTCCTAGTATTTCACAATAATATGAGCCCACGAGGAACTATAAAAGTGAAACGATGACGATAAACCGCTAGTTATGCGGTCCCACGAATTCGCAGCCGTTACTATGATCGTAAACCCGTCACGCCAATGACGAATCATTCGCCAGTGTTCGATTTGGTTTTTCCGTACGTCGGAGCTTCGCCCACGCTTGTTAAAAATCTGATGTTTTCCTACAAATATACATGATAAACAACAGGTGAATCGCTTAACGTGATTTTGAGAATGAGTAATGGTCACAGTAAGAATTGAATTTAGAAAACTAACCTTATTCAATGTTCCAGGATTGGAAATGGACCTATTTGTTTATCACTCAATATCATGCTTTATAATTATGCTCTTGAAGGTTCGGACTTAATTAAATGTTACGGTAAAAGTACTTTTAAAGAAAATTTTGTTTACGATAACATATAATAATCAGTATTGGGAATATATTGACAAACTTTATTGAAATATGGGACATTTTTGCTATGTGCTATTTTATCTTTTGTTTTATGAATCACATACTTATTTTTAATGCCGACTTTAGTATTTTTTACGTTACTTTTATCAATGTTTTTGTTATTCTTCTTTACATTAATTATAATTCTTGTTTCTTTTTTTTCTGCTTTATAATTGGCCTGATATATGTATATCACGTCGTGTTTCTCGCACTTCGCCGTACCCTTTCGTGATGCTAATTCGTTTTCGTACGTCGCTTACTCACAACTAACCCATTTCCTAAACTGATAGACTGTTCCTCCCATAACGTCTTTTCTTTCAACGTGGGCGACGTCAATTATTAACGTTCATAAAAATGACGCTGTCATAAAACAAGAAAAATAATGCGTTGTTCTTAATATTTTACGAGTATTTCGGTGGGCGGAAGGCGAACAATAAATACCGCGACATCCCGTCGACAACTCTAACTCTGATTTGAGTATTTGTCTTACATTCGCGTAGAGAGCGATCCGACAGTTCGCTAAAGACAGCCGGATGCTGTTTTTCGATTTATAGATCGATTTAGTGATACATTTTCAGCTTCCAAACCCCTATCAATAATAATTTAAAATAATATGCACTGTATTAAATTCTTTATTGCTATCAGCTCCGTACATTATTATAATTATTGTATCTATTAGATTTTCGTCAACATGCAACACAAAAACGCTAATATTCAAACGTACATTTGTAATAAAACACCGTCTCTACTGATCCATACATATTTATTCTCTTTCCTGGGAGTTGACTACTTCCATTTATTATTATTTAATTTAGCTATTCTCCAAGAATCAAAATTTTAACCTCGACCATTCGACCTTCTATTCTTTTTCTTCCAGTGTTGCAAGTTCAAACCGAAAACCAGATCAAAATATCAGACTAATAAAATGATGAACCTTACACATTAAAGACAAAGTGGCATGATTTTATACAATTAATTAATTCAAGTTAATATAACACAATCATTTGCTACCACCGGAATCCGGTTCACTCGGGAATTGAGCCTAAAATATTATTGCTTAAGGTTTACCGACTAGACCACGTTTATTGAGAAAGTACAAGTTGCTTCATCTCCTGCCATCAGCTGCAGTCGCTGTTCGTCGACAACCAGACACGTGCCCTATTATATTTTTGTATCTGACGATTTATAAAGCACTTTTAATCAGAGAGTAATGGGCGATAAACGCTGAGGAATTGCCGACCGATGAACAGCAAGCTTTAATGTAACTATCCATCACGGAACGCAACGTCGAAATAAACTTTAAAAGAACGCACTAAGATTTAAATTCGACTAACAGGTATACGTCTGTATTCAACTTTATGATCATTAAAAATTGTTTTTTCGAAGAAGTCATGCAAAGGTGTTTTAGGAAAAACAATAAACATGCTCTCTTGAGTTGCAAATTTGTTATAGTTCGGAGATATTTTATTGGTAAATAATTATGTCTCGTTTGTTAAATAAAAACAACACTTTTGGAGTAATTGAAAACTCGTAATGTTTCTATGAAACAATAAACTATGAAGTTGTTAACTTGTTAAAAATAAGGGACACCTCGACGTCGCCACCAACACCAAGCCGATATACACTTTAAGCATAACGCGATAAGGTCGAAAATAAAAACATACTTAAGCAGCGAAATGATTATGCATACAGAATTCAAGATTATAGCTGGCATTAGCATATACATGAATAAGAATATCTAATACAATTTTATGTTTAATGTATGTTGATAGATCTGATTAACGCCATGTCAAAGTTCATCGGCCTGTTCCCTCGCGCTGTTTAAGGCTAAGTAGGCGAACATTGAAATTAAATAATATCCAGAACTATCAATATAATTACTAGCAGACCCGGCCACGCGTTGCTGTGACTAAGCTTTGCATACTCAATTTAGCAGACTAATTACCTTTCACCGCCATCTGTTAGAATCTTATGGAACTAATCCTTTGTAAGATAAACAAATAAATTGCAATAAAATAATATCGCGACTATAGATTGATATGTAAGCTATCCTATCTTTTAAGTTGGATCAAATTTCACACGTTATGCAAAATTTGTTTAAAATAAGTTAGGAGTCCATCGCCGACAAACACTGTGACACGTACTTTATACATATTACGATTAAAATCTAATTGATATTTTGTGTATTATGCCTATCTATTGGTTTCAAATCTAGTGTCAAGCGCGGTGTTCCAGTAAACATTGGTATGACCGACATAAATACATTTTTAATTTGAAAGGTTCCTGGTTGGTAGTTCAGGACGAATAGTTTTTGGCACAATTATCAAGACCGGTGTACATATGCAATATAGTTAAACATGGTTTCCTTTCTATTTTGATCTTTTAGCCTAGGGGTCAGTAACCTTTTTAATTAAAGGGCCAATTTTAAATTTCATATATGCTTGAGGGCCGCAACTACAATAGCATTATATAAGCTTAAATAAATCGTCTTAATGTCCAAAAGTTATAATGTAAAGTTTTTATAATTTTGCTCATTTTTTGTATCATATCGCTTTATTCTGTTGTATTATTTTATGTTTTGACACAGTGTATGAGCTATAAAAACATACAAAATCTAATTTCAAAATGCTCAAAGGGTCGCGGGTTTGCTCACTCCTGCTTTAGCCAATATCTCATGATCCTCATCAATTAATGTTTTTTTTTAACCTCTTCCACGTGCAAATCCGCTCCTAGAAGATTCAATAAGCAACGAAATCTCCGCAAAAACTTGGCCCAGTAATGTCAGTGTGGATATGCAGTGCATCAACACTCCATAACCGTTTTATCACAGGATGGTCGGAGCTCGCGGGCGGTGAATGAAATTGCCCAGTACCAATAGTGATGAATCTGTGTGCCACCGCCGTTCACCGAATCAGTCCTTCGGCCACATGACCATACACAATTCGTTTAAACATTCACCAGGAGGAGAATGAATAGGCTTTTACTAAGTCAGTGCGTACTTCTTACATCTTACACTTCACCACTTACCATTAGGTTGATGTCGAGCATAAACTTAGCTAACGTAAAAAAAAAATTCTACCGAGATATTTTTGGTATACGTATTTTTGTTAAGTATGACAATGAGATCAGATAAATAATCAAATTTAATTTATTTGAATATTATAATAAATACATTTTAAGCAACATGTTAGGGCGTTGCTTTCGATAAATAATAATAAATGTCTTTATATAGATGAGAGCTTTTCTGATGCTAATTTTGTAATCTTACAACTAAGAGGATTTAATTCTGAAGATAATAATAGTAACGCTATAAACTCGTACTCCCACGCTAGGACTCCTTGTGTCGTGGGTGGCACAGACAACACAGACAGACGTGGAAACACATCAAGACTGAGAACAGAAATTTAAACTCATCACTTAAATGTTTGCTTCGCCTTCCCCTCGATTAGCAATCCAGTGTGGCAAACATTACGGCATACGGGACGAGGAATTCTAAAAATGTTAAAAATATAATAAAAATAATATACTAAAAAGGTAACCATACCTTTAAAAAAATTGACGCCAAAATCTTCGTCTAATATAACAAAACGATAAAATTTTGACTTGACTCTATATTATAATTCCTATCTATATGATAAATTTACGAAATTATATGATTAATATAAAAACACTATAGATATAAAATTACGCAGACCCCGTAAATTTAGAGTATTCCTAATTTCCACTTTGTCCGACAACACTGCAATCGTTTGAAGAAGTGCAGCGTTGCAAACCCGTCCAGTGAGCGGGCGCGGCACCAAGTAAACAACAGGATTATAAACACGACATGTGCATAGCCTCATCACCTACTGTTATCGTCTTGAGAAACAGTACCACTAACATTACATTGTATTACTTATGTCGAAATAATCACACTATCGAATGGTTTATTTTGTCTCATTTTTACTATACTTCCAAGTATTCGAAGTGATCTCTTTAAGAAATATGTAGTGTCTATATATTATAATTGCATATTGATTCTGAACTGCGTATATTTGTGTATATTAATTATTCAATTAATAAATAATAGTCTTAACAATTTTTACTTTGTCGACTCAATTATTCCCAGGATTTAACTAAAAAATAATCTAAATAGGTTTTTCATAAGTACCTTTCAAAAGCTATTATACGGAAAAGTTATTACAAATAAAATATTATTTAAAAAAACTTATGTGTTGTGTACATACGCACACACACAGAGAATTCTACTACAGGGTTATGAGTGTGTTTATAAAAAATACTTATTAAGATTTCCTATACCAATCATAGTTAGAGTTGAATGAAGCAGCGCATTTAGTGACCTTCAGAAACAGTATCTGCGATCCACATGTTATTGTAATCGGGAGAATGATGCGTCATCATCATTATTGACGTGTGATATGAGAGCAATTAAAATGCTTGCGCTGCTACGTGATAAGCAATATTTGTATGAACTGTGTTTTAGTTAGCTTAAACAACGTCAAATTACAAAAGATGATAACATTTATCGAGTGATAGATCAATTTTGGAATATAACTTTTCTGTTTAGGGAACCTACAAAAAATGCTAAAGTTTTTAAAATTTTGTAATGCTTAAAATGTTTCAAAATTTTTCATTGTTAAATTTAAGTATTACAGTGTGGTAACCTGCTGAAATCTTGTCATTCGTCAGCTGAAAACATCTACGAAGATTCAGATCTTCGCACAAGATCTTATTGGAATAAAAAAAATCATTATTTATATTATTAGAAGATAGATCTAATACATTACTATTATGGTATAAATTATTTCAAAGATCTATAATATACCTATGCGAGTTCGGTTTTGTCCGGCTACTTGTCCGGCTAAAATGTAGCTATCGCTTTTTAAATGCACTTAATTAAAGTTTTAATTGTAAAACTTATATTTAAAATTAAAAAGTACTGCTAAATACTTTCATGAATTCCAAATAATTTAATTAATGTTATTTATCTTTTCTTTATATATATAATTCTTCTATGTGCAGTTATGTTACTAAACCCCTCCTCTTTAGGACCCATAAAAAATATATCAATTTTTATGGGATTCTAAAAACTTTTAATCCGACAGATTTTTTTATGTCGAAGCCATTAGTTTATTTATATTTATGAATCATTATTGCAAATGATGATTTAACTCGTTGTCCACGGATCCACAGCACGACATGTGATTCTGCCCTTAGATGTCCGCTAATGTCAAAGGTGGTCGTCT